>JAQQSK010007845.1:0-13786 GCA_028658325.1 Potorous gilbertii | reverse complement strand
GCTGTATTTCTGCTTTTGCTTTGTCTGAGATTATGATCGCTACCTCTGCTTTTCTTACATAACTGAAGCACGATATAGTCTGCTCCAACCTTTGACCTTCACTCTGTGTATCCCCCCATTTCAAATGTGTTTCTTATAAACAACATATTGTTGGATTATGGCTTTTAATCCATTCTGCTATCCGTCTCTGTTTTATGGGAGAGTTCATTCATTTCACATTCACTCTTATGATTGCAATCTGTGTATTTCCCTCCATCCTCTTTCCCACCATTTGTGCTTTTAGATCTCCCACCTCCCTTCCCCTCTTGAATAGTTTTCACTTTTCACCACCACCTCCTGCAGCCTTCCCATCCTTCTTTTAGCCCCCCTCCCTTTTACTCCCCTTTACCCTTACTACTTCTTCCCTTTCTTTTAGCTTCCCTTTCTTCCTCCTTGCCCTCCTACTAACTATAGAGCTAGTTAGAATTATATACTTAATTAATTTTATTGTTACCTCCTTTGCAATTCTGATTCTTCATGTTTGTTGTGAATATATGAAATATTTCTGAGTTTCAAATTTTTATTTATGGCTGAGTTACTCGTATCCTGGAGAAAAATCTGTCTTTTCAAAGTCACATGCTCACTTGTTTTCAATGTTTTTGCTTCTTTCCTTTCACTTTTTAGTCTCAATGTTGAAAAAGTTGGACAAACAGTCAAGATTTGGAGGAAAAAAATGATGCCACCTCTGCCTGAAAGGCTATATTGCCCATGCCATCAGCAGACCTGGGGGATCAGAAGAAAATTGACTCTTATTCTAGGCACATTCGGGAAGAAGTACCTTTTGGTGTATGTTTAGAGAACTGGGAACTTATTTCAGAAACATGCTTCATGCAGTTAATTTTTGTGTATAGGATGTCTTTTAGAACCGTAAATGTCTATGTTGTGTTCTCAATGATGTGGACACTTTCCACTATAAGCATATTAGACCAGCAATTATGTATTGCACATGCAATTCTTAAGTCTTTCCCTGATCATCTCCCAATTTCCCCAGTGGAGGGAGCAGGAGAGAGCAAGGTAAATGGGTAAATAACTAGTCCTTCTAGTGGATGCACTAGATCAAAGGAAGGAATCCTTGGGGAAAGACTGTCTGATTTTGACTATTCACCAAACTAACTCCCCAGAGAGTTGTCAAGGCAGTTATCCAGATATTTAAATAGAAGGGGCCTACAAAATCATAAATGGACTATCTCTTCCCTTCCCTTTCCTGTGTAAATAATTCTTTTTAAAAATTTTTTATTTTCAGTTTTAACATTTATTTGCACATAATTTTGAATGTCAGATGTTTTCTTCATTTTTTCCCTAACCCCACACCAGGACAGCATGTATTCTGATTACCCCATCCTCCAATATTCCCTCCCTTCTAACACATACTCCCTCAACATCCCCTTCCCTTCAATTTTCTGTGGTGCAAGATAGATTGCTATACCCAGTTGTCTATATATCTTATTTCCTAGTTGTATATAAAAACAATCTTTAAACATTCATATTTAAAACTTTGAATTCAACATTCTCTCCCTTCCACCCTCCCCATCCAACCTCATTGAGAAGGCAAGGAAGTTGATATCAATTATACATGGTAGTCATGCAAAACACTTCCCTAACATGTTGTTAAAAACTAACTATATTTCCTTCTATCCTGTCCCACCCTTCATTTATTCTGTTCTCTCCTTTGACATGTTCCTCTACCAAATCTTCCATCCCTTCTATTATCCCCCCTCTCTTATCCTCTTCCCTCTGCTTTCTTGTAGGGTAAGATAAACTTCCATACCCAGTTGAGTGTGTATGTTATTCCCTCCTGAAGCCAAATCTGATGAGAGGAAGACTCGCTTATTCTTTCTCATCTTCCCTTTCTTCTCTTCCATTGTAATAACTCTTTCATGCCTCTTTCACGTGAGATGTTTTACTACATTGTGCCTCTCCCTTTCTCCTAGTTCATTCTGCTCAACACTTAATTTTGTTTTTTAGATATCATTTCTTCCTATTCAGCTCATCTTTTTTGCCCCCCCCATATACATATATTCCCGTAATACTGAGAAAGGTCTCATGGATTACAAGTATATTTCCATGTAGTAATATAAACAGTTCAACTTTAATAAGTGCATTATGATTGCTTTTCTCTGTTTACCTTTTATGCTTTTCTTGATTTTTGTATTTGAAAATCAAATTTCCTATTCACTTGTGGTCTTTTCAACAAGAATGCTTGAAAGTCCTCTATTTCATTGAAATTCCATTTCCCCCCCTGAAGTATTATACTCAGTTTTGCTGGGTAGGTGATTCTTGATTTTGATCCTATGTCCTTTGATCTCTAGAATATCATATTCCAAGCCCTTTGATTTCTTAGTGTAGAAGCTACTAAATCTTGTATTACCCTGATTGTATTTCCACAATACTTGAATTGTTTCTTTCTGACAGTATGTAATATTTTCTCCTTAACCTGGGAACTCTGGAATTTGGCTACAATATTCCTAGGAGTTTTCCTTTTGCGATCTCTTTCAGGAGGTGATCAGTGGATTCTTTCCATTTCTATTTTACCCTTTGATTCTAGAATATCAGAGCAGTTTTCCTTGATAATTTCTTGAAAGATGATGTCTAGTCACTTTTCTTAATCATGACTTTCAGGCTGTCCAGTCCAAAAATTTTAAAATTATTTATCCTGGATCCATTTTCTAGGTCAATTGTTTTTCCAATGAGATTCTTCATATTGTCTTCTATATTTTCATTGTTTGGTTTTGTTTTACAATTTCTTGACTTCTCATAAAGTCATTATCTTCCATTTACTCCATTCTAATTTTTAAGGAATTATTTTCTTCAGTAAGCTTTTGAACCTCTTTTTTTCCATTTGACCTATTCTGCTCTTTAAGGCATTCTTCTCCTCATTGGCTTTTTGTACCTCTTTTACCATTTGGGTTAGTCTAGTTTGAAAGCTATTATCTTTTTCAACATCTTTTCATCTCCTTTAGGAAGTTGTTGACTTGTTTTTCATCATTTTCTTTCATCATTCTTATTTCTCTTCCCAATTTTTCCTCTACTTCACTTACCTGATTTTCAAAATCATTTCTGAGCTCTTTCATGGTCTGAGAACAATTTGTATTTTCCTTGAAGGCTTTGGATGCAGGAGCTTTGGCTATGTTATCTTCTTTTCGATGTTTGTTTTGATCTTCCTTGTCACCAATGATGTAAGAAAATACCTCTTCACCAAGAAAGTAAGAATCTGTAGTCTGTTTCTTTTCCTTGCTTGCTCATTTTTCCAGCCAATTATTTGACTTTTGAGCTCTTTGTTAAATGGAGGGCTCCAGAAGCAGCCTTCACTTCAGCAGAGGCTACTGCTGCCCTGAGGTCAGGGCTTGGCTGAGCCTGGGATTGGACCACTCCCCCTTCTCAGCCAGTTGAGAGACTCTTTGCACTGACCTTTGAAGCTGTCTTTAGTGTTTGTGAGTTGAGATGTCTGAAAACCAAAGCATCCACCAGCAATTCAGTCCTCTATGGTCTGATCCAGATCTATCTGATGTGTCCCATGCCAAACTATGCTCCTCTTCCAGTGATAGACCCTTCCTGTTGACCTTCCAGACTATGTTGTGCTGGAAATTTTTTTCAGTTTGCTATTCTGTCACTTTTGATGCTCTAGAGTTTTTTTCTGGTAATTTTTATAGATTTTTTGAGAGGTTTTGGGGGAGAGGTCTGACAGGTCCCTGTTTCTATTCTCTCCACCCCATCCTGTGTAAGTAATTCTAAGGTGAATGGTTGGCTAAGAACAAGTTGTTCTAATGGCCATTTAGGCAGCAGAAGTAGGCTTTATGGAGTGCTTAGAGCTTGGTTAGACACCTGACACTTGAAGGTCATCCACTGCATCTTGAGCCATCACCGGTTATCTTGACTTTGTTTTGCCAATGCAGTGTGATGATGCTGGAAGAGTGTCAGACCAATGACTTTGTGCAACTCTGTCTCAGTTAAATCAAAAGACATTACCCATACCATTCTCCACCCAAAAGTTCATATGGACTATTTGTGCCCAACCTATACTAGGGGCATTTGGAGCTCATATTAGTCTGATCAGCCAGAGTCAAACACACCCTAACTCCAGCATAGTGAAGTCATTTTAGTCCTCTTTGAAAATGAAGAACAAATGATGAACCAACCAAAGACTTCTAAGCCTTTATTACCCCTCTTTTCCTGATTTTATAATTTTTAAATGCTGTTCTTGTAAAAAAAATATTATTCAAGCACTGCAAATGGAGAGCATTTCAGCTACATTGTATATTAAACAATTTCTTATGGACTAGCCTGAGAACCTAATCTTCATTTGTTAATTGCTTTCTATGTTTCCAATTACAATCAACCAACAAAAAGATGAACTTTGGGACCATGACAGAGCCATAAATATATCAATCTCAGTAATAACTTTGAAATATTATCTAGGTAATATTAAAGGAATAGTAAGAATCAATTCTCTCCCAATATTGTATTTATCAATCTGTATATAATATTTTGTTATATTTATATGATTGAATAAAACCCTATTGATTCTCTCCAAGCATTTAGGATCTAAATTTCATAAATCTGGCAAAAAAAGTCCATTACTTTTAAACATAAAGCATTATAGTATATATGGATATTAGTGAAAAATCCTTCATTTGATATTGAAGAAAGTAGAAAAAAAATCCCATTTTTTATTGCCTATTTTGGCAAAACTAAAGCATTATTTTAATGTTTTTAAACACCAATTTCCTAAATATTCACAAGATGGTAATGCTTCCCTATAAAAGAGAGCAGTGAAATTCACTCTGAGATCCCAACACTTTCCAGAATATAAAAATTCATGTAAATAATAAATATTTATTAATTGGTTAATTGATAATGAAATAGAAAGGAGGTTGAAATTTGGTTATTAATAGAGAATATTTGTTGAATTGAATACCTATTGGACATCTCTGAATATCCCATAGAAACCTTAATCTCACCATGCCCAAAACTGAATGCCCCCCAGAGCTCCCATCTTCCTATTTTCCTTACAGAATTGGGAGATGGAATGTCTTGAGTGAGGAGCAAAAAAAAGGCCAGGTACCACCATTTTTATGAGTCATGCAGGCTACCTAATTCCCTCATTCTTTCCTTATAAGTTTATATCAAATACACTGCCCTTATGTCTAACATCCATCCCTTCTTTCTATTATGCTACCAAACCTTGTAGATTCTATCTTTGCAATGTCTCATGTATATACTATTTTTTCTCTTCTGGCACTATCACTACCATTGTGTAGGCCCTCATCACCTCATGCTTGACCTGCTGGTTGGTCTCCTTGTCTCAAGTCTCCTCTCACTGCAGTTTGTCTTCCACTCAACTATCAAATTCATCCCAAGGTGCAAGTCCGACCAAGTCTGTGCCCTCCCCCAATTCAATAAACTCTATGGCTCCCTATTACTTCTAAGATGACATATGAAGTCTTTTGTTTGGCTTTTAAAAGTTCTTTATAATTTGACTCCTTCCTGTATTTCTAGTCTTCTTATGCCTTACTCCTCTCAACATACTCTGTGATCTAATGACACTGGTTTTCTTGTCTCCTCGCACAAGAAATTCCATCTCCCAACTCTGTATTTTCATTGGCTGTCCCCCATGCCTGGATTGTTCTCCCTCCTCATATCTGACATTTGGCTTCCTTTAAGTCTCAGCTAAAATCCCACCCTCTGCAAGAAGCATTTGCTGCCCTTCCCCTTTACCCTTCTTGCTGGAGATAGTCTTTCCTTTACACTTTATACATTGTGTTTGTTCATATTCATTTACTGTTTTCATGCCAGAAACTACAATATTTCAAAGTCTCTTTAAAATGAAATTAGTTTTCACAGGCTATCATACTTTCTTGTTTTTTAGGCTTGCTCACAGACTATATATGTTATTTGTATACACACATGTTTTTATACCTTAAACCAGTATAGATCACAGTGGGGATCAAGAATTGCCCATTCACTTATTTTCCAATCATTGTAAAAAAAACACCTCTCTTCTTTGTCTGCCTTTTTTATGGGAGTTAATTTTCCCCATTCCTCTCTCTTTCTTCTTCTCCCAGTACATCCCTTTTTCTCTGCCTTCAATTTTCTTTTAAGATCACCTCAACATTATAGAAATCATACTGATGCTTTCTAAGTGGACTCCTTCAAATTACTTTTATGATGATGAAGTTCTTAGGGATTATATGTACCATCTTCCCATTTGGGAATATAAACAGTTCAACCTTAATTATTTATTGTTTTCTCACTCGTGTGTACCTTTGTACGTCTCTTTGGAGTCTTATGTTTAAATGTCAAGTTTTCCATTCAG
The DNA here is from genome assembly GCA_028658325.1 of Potorous gilbertii. Taxonomy (NCBI): domain Eukaryota; kingdom Metazoa; phylum Chordata; class Mammalia; order Diprotodontia; family Potoroidae; genus Potorous; species Potorous gilbertii. The sequence continues at coordinate 7,434 of JAQQSK010007845.1, read as the reverse complement.
CTCTGTTCTTTTCACGAGGAGTGCTTAAAATTCCTCTATGTCATTAAATGTTAATTTTATCCCTATAAGTTTGAATATATTCAATTTGACTGGGTAGATTATTTATGATTGTAGTTCTAGTTCCTTTACCTTCCAGAATGTCGTATTCCAAACCCTCTGCTACTTAAAAATTGAAATGCTAAATATTGTGTGATCCTGACTATAGCTCCATGATATTTGAATGGGTTTTCTGGATCCTTTTAAATATTTTTTCCTTATCTTGGGAGTTCTGATATTGGCTATATTATTTTTGGGAGATTTTATTTTGGAATATCTTTCAGGAGATGATCAATGAATTCATTCAATTTCCATTTTGCCCTTTGTTTCCAAGGTTTCTGGGCAGTTTTTAATATTTTGCTTTATAACACTTTAATAATGATTTCCATGTTATTTTTTATCATTTTATTTATTTATCATTTTATCATATTATTTGTGGCTTTCAGGTAGTTCAATAATTCTTCAGTTGTCTTATCTTTGATGTATTTCCTACATCAGTTTTTACCAATGAAATAGCTCACAATTTCTTATGTTTTTGGTTTTTGTTTTATTATTTCTTATTGTCTCATGGAATCATTAGCTTCCACTTAACCAATTCTATTTTTTAAGGAATCATTTTCTTCAGTGAGATTTTTGTACTTCTTTTATCATTTGTCCTATTTTGATTTTAAGGAGTTATTTTCTCTTTGTGCCTCTTTTTGTAAGCTGTTAATTCTCTTTTCATAATTTTCTTGTGTTGTTCTCATTTCTTTTCTCAAGTTTTCATCTACTGTTTGTGTTTGATTAAAATTTTTTGTCTCCATTTTTAGCTCTTCTAGGAATTCTTGTTGGGCTTATATCAAATCTGCACTTTTTTCTGAGTCTTTGCTTGTATAAGTTTTCAAATTGTTGTCTTCTGACTTTTTGTCTTGAGCTTTCCTGTCATCATAGTTATTTTTATGGGCAAGTTCTTTTTTTTTATTTGTTTGCTCATTTTTCCAGCCTATTTCTCAAATTTGAACTTTATTTTAAAATTGGATTCTGCTTACCTCTTGGGTGGATGAGGTAAGTTTCAGGGTTTTTCACCCTGCTAGTTCTGGGACCTGTAAATTTTCAAGGTTTACAAGATAGTGTGATCCCAGGTGAGGTATGGTTACTGTTTTCCTGAACTACCCTCTGGTTCTACCCAGGTAGATCCTCTGATTTCTCAATAACATAACTCCTCTCCACCCCAGAACTGATACCTGAACCTGGATAATAGTTAATGGAATTGCCAACTGGCACCAATTCCTGCTCCCTTACTTAGCACAGGAGTCCCCTGGAATCTCTTTCTGACCAGGTGATCAAACCCCTTATGATTTCTGGGTGGTAAGAACTCCTGTCATAGTGGCTGCTGCTGCTGCCATCACCACCACTTCTAAGACCCATTGCTGGTGTCTCCACCATACTGCACTTCTGGCCAGCCCATACCTCAGTGTCACAGATCTTTCTGACCTCCTAAGTTGACTTGAGCTCAAAAACAGTCTTACTCCAACCTTTTGGTTATTGTGTTGCTTTAGAATTCCATTTTATGCGTTATTTTAGAGGGAAATGTGGGAAGATGTGGCTAGAATGCTCCCTTTTCTTCACTTCTTGGCTCTGCCTTGAGTCAGGTTTGCTTTATGTTCGGGACATGAGCATGCTACTGTTTGAAAAGTTCAAGGATGTGGTGAAATTTATTAATAAAAGAACTGATGAGTCAAATGACACCCTAGACTGAACTAGAAGAGAACTGAATGAAGTTGCAGTACAACATGGAGAAATAGGATTTTTGGAATAGTATCAATGAACCCTTAGTTTAGAACTGGGAGGCACATTAAAACCCATCTAATCCAGCTCTCTCATTTTACAGATGAAGAAGTTAAGCCCAGAGTTGTGAAATTAATTGCCTATGGTCACAACAATACTAAGTAGTGAAACTGGATTATTTTGACTTAGACTCTTGCACCAAAGTCAATATCATTTTTATTCTCTTGTGAGATAATATGATAATATGAGAATGACCACAGCTAATAAGATCTTAACTTTTTTTTTTGACTTAACCTTATGTCTTGTAATTCCAACCCCTGTATCTGCTTCATTGTGATGCACTATATATCAAGTGGGAGGGGGAAGAAATGTAGTTTGAAGGGATTAATCCTATTCCATTCCATTCTACTCTAATCTATTCCATTCCATTCTGTTCATTCCATTCCACTTTATCACTGTCTATTCTCTTTCCATTCCATTTACTTCCATCCTATTCTATTTCATTGCATGTTTCCATTTTATTTTATTTCCATTCTATTCTATTACATTTCATTCCATTATTCCATTTTATTCTATGTCCATTCTATTCTTTTTCATTTCGTTCTATTCTATTCCATTTTTTGTTCTGTTTTATTTCATTCAATTCCAAACTATTCCATTCTGTTCTGCTTCATGCTATTCACTTCTATTCTATTCCTTTCTATTTCATACTGTTTTATTCCATTCTATTCTGTTCTGTCCTATTCCATTCCATTCTATCTTTTCTTATTTCATTCTCTTCTGTTCCATTCTGTTCTATCCAATTTCATTCTATTTTCATTCCATTCTATTTTTATTCCATTATGTCCTATTCCACTCCATTGTATTCCATTCTATTTCAATGCATTCTATTCTATTTCATTCTATTCCACTCTATTGCATTGCATTCCATTTCATTCTCTTCTGTTCCATTCTGGTCTATTCAATTTCATTCTATTTCCACTCTATTTCATTCCATTCTATTTCTATTCTTTTCTATTCCATTCTATTTCAATTTCATTGTATTTCATTTCATTCTATTTCCATTCTATTCTGTTCTGTTCTATTCTATTTCTATTACTTTCTCTTCCATTTGATTTCAATTCCATCCTATCCCATCCCATTCCATTCCTTTCCATTCCATTTTGTTCCATTCCATTCCATCCCATTCTATTCTATTGCACTCAATTTTATTCTATTCTTTTCTGTTTTATTCTATTGTAGTCATAAAATCCCTGCCAAGTGATATGGGGGGCTGCAGAGGTGAGAGAGCATCAGTCCTGGCTCTTCAGAAGCTCTAGTCTAGGACGGGCATATAACATTCATGCACCCATACACACATACAGACATTCTACAAATGATAGCATGTTGAATGTAGTACAGGGGTACAGAATGCTATGTTCTTTGGGATGCAGCAGATAGAGCTGTGAATTTGGAATCCAGGATCTGAGTTTAAGGCCTTTCTCTGACTTTTCCTGTGTGATCTAGGCACTCTATCTCTCTGAAGTTCAGTTTCCCCAGCTGCAAAATGGAGTCACTATTTATACTGCCTACCTCAACCAGTTGTTTTAAGAAAAATACTTTTAAAACATAAAGTACTATAGAAATGTAGTTTAGTGTTATTTGAACTTATAGGAGGAAGAAATGCCCCTGGCTTGTAGAACAGGCCACACAGGCAGCAGTTTGCGATACATCTCCTCATACTTGTTCATTTGGGGAAGTGGAGTCATTAAAACAACAACAATAATTTCTAAAGGAAGAGGACATATAATCTTCTACAAAAGTGCACCAGAAAAAATGAGAAATTCAAAGACTTAATTCAATGATAGATTGCCATCTCCAGGTTCTTATCTCATCTCTTCTCCTAATTGGTCTTCCTGCTCTCCCTTCTCCTCTTGTATTCTCATTCTTCACAGAGCTGCCAAAACAACCTTTGGAAAGCATATGTATGGCTATGCACTCCCTCAGTCAAGAAGTTTGTGAGGGCTCCCTATTGCTTCTGGATAAAATACAGCATAACATGCATAGCCCTTCATAGTCTGACTCCAGACTATCTTTCTAGCCTTACATCTACATTCCAGTCAAATTGATCTGTTAGCTATTTTCCAAACTCTGCATTAAATCTTCTGCATCTCTGCCCTTGTAACAGCTGTCCTCCAGGCCCAGAATACCATCCTTCTTTACCTCTCTTTCCTAGAGGTCCTTCCTGATTTCCCTATCTGCTAGGGCCCTCTTAGTAAAGTCACCTTGTATTGATTTTCAGTGTATACGCATATATATGTATATATATATATGTATATAACAAGATTAAAAGTACTATTTTCATTTTTGTCTTTGTGTTCCCAGATCCTAGCAAGTACCTGATACATAGTAGAAACTTAATAAATGCTCCTTGAATTTCCTCTTAGGCTTAACTCAGTTCCTAGCGCCTGCAGGAAGAATTTTCTGATCCCCTTAGATGTCATTGCTCTTTCTATTATCAAAATACATTTCATTTTTCAAGCTGTGAAAATCTTTGTTCCCCAAGAGAATTTAAAGCTTATCAAGGGTGGGATTGTTTAAATTTTGTCTTTGTATCCCCAGTAATCAACACGGTACAGAGTAGTAGGTGATTCATAAGTGTTTGTTCATACTTTCATTGAAGGCATGGATGATACCTAATGAAGAAAAATCGTATATTCCTCAAGAAAAGAAAGTTAAATATCAGAAGGAGTTGAGCACTGAAGAGAGCTTATTGTTTAGTCACTTTTCAGTCATGTCTGCCTCTTTATGACCCCTTATTTGGAGTTTTTTGGCAAAGGTAATGGAGTGTTCTGTCATTTTCTCTTCCAGCTCATGTTACAGATGAGGAATCTGAGGCAAACAGAGTTAAATGATTTGCCCAGGGTTACACAGCTAGTGTTGGACACCAAATTTGAACTCAGGTCTTCCTGATCCTAGGTCTGGTATTCTATCCACTATACCACCTAACTGTCCTGAAGGGGACTTGAGGAAATAAAATCTCCTCTCCTATTTTTCCTGTGACTACATATTTATACTCAGCTGACAGTCTGTATCTTCACAGAGAAGATGATTTGATCATCAATTCAGTGAAATTAAAGGGCAATGTATTAATTTTTTGAAATAAATTTTTATTGATAGATTTTATTTTTACACTGCTTACATCTCTCTCATTATCCACTTTCTCATCAAGAAAACTTTGCCTTATAATAAAGAATTTTTAATGAGAAAATAAAGACAGGAGTGCAGAGCCAAGATGGAAGAGTAGAAGCATGAAGCATGGATCTGCCCCAGCATTCCCCCCAAATCTCTTAATATTCCTGTAAAAATGACTAAACAAATTCTAGTGCAGCAGAGGCCACAAAATAACAGAATGAAACAGATTTCCAACCCAACACAATCTGGAAGACCTACAGGAGGCGTCTATTGCACTGGGCTTGGTGCAGAACGCTTCACTGGTACAGATGGGAATGGAACAGGCTTGAGAGCATTGAATAACAGGCAGCTGCTGTAGTTTCCAGATTTCTCAAGCCACAAATGCCAAAGGTCAGTGAGAAAATTCTTTTACCTGGGTGAGAGGGGAGCATGTCTAGCCACAAGCCCAATTCCAGGATGGTGGTAACCACTGCTATAGGAGTGACTTCTTTGGGAGCTCTTGGCCTACAAATGGTGTGGGAATTGAGTCATTGATCTGGATCTCAGCCCTAAATGGCAGTCCTGGGGTGAAGAGGAGTGCTGGCATGGCAGAACTGGTTGCAGCTCTGGAGAGGGAATCCTACTGGCAGTTCCAGGGCAAAAAAAGGGTGCTTGTGGTTGCTTACAGATGATAGTGCAGGCCATGAGAGTAGTAATCACCTCTACTTTGATTATGCCACTTTGAAGGAAGTGAAAACATACAAGTCCCTAAAGATATCTCAGAGAACAGCTGCACAAAAGCTCTGAAGCCTGGGGTAGCATATCCTCCTCTTGACAAAGGGCTCAAAAATTAGGCAATTGATTGGGAAAATGACCAGAAAGGGGGGGAAAGACTATAGAAGGTTATTTTCTTGGTGAAAAGGTATTTTCTTCCATCCTTTAAGATGAGGAAGATAAAAGCATACAACCGAAGGGAGATAGGAAGATCAAGGCTTCCACATTCAAAGCCTCCAAAAACATACAAAATGGTCTCAGGTCATACAAAAGCTCAAAAAGATTTTGAAAATCAAATAAGACAGGTGAAGGAAAAATTGGGAAGAGAAAGGAGAAAATTGAAGAAAATCATGAAAAACAAGTCAACAGCTTGCTAAAGGAGACCCAAAAAATGCTGAGGAAAATGACATGTTTAAAAATAGACTAACCCAAATGGCGAAAGAGGTTCAAAAAGCCATTGAGGAGAAGAATGCCTTAAAAAGCAGAACTGGTCAAATGGAAAAAGAGGTCCAAAAGATCATTGAAGAAAATAGTTCTTTAAAAATTAGAATGGAACTGATGGAAGCTAATTACTTTATGAGAAACCAAGAAATTATAAAACAAAATCAAAAGAATGAAAAATAGAAGACAATATGAAGTCTCTCATTGGAGAGAGTCATTTTCAAGGTTTCCAGAGGACAAGCATCTGGATAGATGACTCCCATCACCACCATGAAGCAACTTTGTCTGTAATCTATGTTCCCATCTGCCTTGTCCTCCTGTCTGCATCCTTCTATGCAACTTGCTTAGCAGAAAGACACAACTCCTCAATGGTTCCTTCTCTGGTGTCAGACTTGGCATTCGTAGCACAGTGCTCTATTTAGATTTCTGCTCTAAGGCTTCCCAGTGCTGTAAGCATGGAATGTGGATGAAGATGGTTGGATTGCAGTAGCTATTGGCTGGAGTCTCTGGTTTCATACACTCATTTTGCTTTGTGTGGGTAAACTCTGAAAGATAACACCTGATGAATTCAAGTACCCACAAGTATAAAATTTTGGACTCCATGGACAAGACTAGCAAACTCCACAGTTTCCTACAAGAAAGGAAGATAATACTCTTGAAATAAGATTTGACTTCCAGTTTCAGCAAGGATAACTTTCACATCTAGTTTTAAAAGGTTACTATTTAGTCCTGATAGTTTTCCTCTCTATATAGCTTACTATCAGATTTATTTCCATAAATATTGGCTGAATTGAATCAACAGGAAGAATTTATGAACTGTCAGTTGTGTTCCCAGTAATATCTTGACACTCAAGGATACAAAAAGGGAATAACTGAGAGTCATTCCTCAAAGATAAGTGATCACAAGATATGAACAGTTGAGAGAATTGAAAATTATAAATTACATTAATTGCCATCTGGAAACTTGCTCCAAATCAATAATAATAAGAGAAATACAAATTTTAAAAATTCTGAGTTTTCACCTCTCACCCTGAAAATTGACTAAGAAAACAAAAATGAAGATAGTGCTGGAGGAACTGTAGGAACAACGAAATACTTGTACACTATTGATAGAGCTGTGAATCGATCCATTCATTTTGGCTATCTATTTGTAATTATGCAAATGTGTGACATTACTTCATACTTTTTGACTGAATAAATCCCTCTACTAGACGTATAACCCAAGAAATTAAATAATGAAAACAGTTTCAGCAGGACTCTGTG
>JAQQSK010007844.1:0-13787 GCA_028658325.1 Potorous gilbertii | reverse complement strand
ACATAGTAAAATCAAGGTATATTAGTTGAGCATCCAGATGATTCATTGATATCCTCAAAATAGTGAAAAGAATTACACATTTGACTTTCAGAAAATTTGGGTCAGTCTTCTATGGAGAATTAGCAGAAAGATGTGGATAAGAATCTCCCAGGATGAGGAGGTGTGGAAGAGTTAGTATATGAACTGATGTGAGGCATCACCCACAAATGCTAAGATCATAAGTCCATTGAAATAATTAGTAAATATCTTTTGAGCATTCATTCTGGATTCAAGAGTGGGCTAGGAAATGTTGAAGATTGAGTAACTGACATGACGTCTTATTTAAAGGAAACTGGCATGGCCAAATGTTGGTTCATTGAAAACCTGACACACAAGTAGGTGGTGGTTTAAAGGATATGATTTGAGAGTTGCTAATAAGAAGAAAAAAAAAGCCACCACAACTTGAAACTAATGCATAAATTCCATCAGTAGGGACTCACTCCTTTGCCTTAATAATTTGGTCTCATTCTTGGCAGAAAACTGTTTAATGTCATTTGGGTCCCTTTATAAATAGATGTAGTCAATTCTTTTGTGAGAACCGTTTAGTTTTTTTTTTAAGGTAAAGAATATATGGCCACCAAATACTTGGTGAGGTAGAGATTAGGTGAACAAGGTTTGAAAATTCAAGAAAAGAATATAAAAGACAAATTTCAACTACTTCACATTTTTTTTTTTTGCTGTAAATCAAGCCTGCAGTCAACAAAGGAAAGACTCAATCTGTTCTATTCCTTAAGTATGTAGAGAAAGGACTTGACCCCAGGTCTTCCTACATTTGAGGCTGTCTCCCTACGCTCTTTACTAAGCTGTTTCCTCTGACCAATCAAAGGCACTGAACATCTTTTTATTGATTGAATGAACAAATGAAGGAAGAAGAAATTGATGTGAGTCTGCAGTCTAGAGACCTGAGTTGGAAAGCTGATTTACTAGCTTATTAGTCATAATATCAGGTTAGTCACTTTTTTTCTGGGACTCAGTTTCCTCATCTATAAAAAAAGATAATACATATACAGCCTGCCTCACAGGACTATTGTGAGGAAAGAACTTGTGCCTTATAAACATTAAGGATACATTATTGGATTAGATCTCATGATTTTATGATATCTTAGATTTGAAACCAGTTCATTTCATAGGATCACATAGAAGGATCTGTAAGCAGCCTCAGTGACCATCTAGTTCAATCCATATCTAAATTCTATTACATTTGCAAACACCCCAAGATCATAGATGCCTCATAGACTTTGTGCAGCTATTTTCTGAGATATCTCTAGGGACTTGTAAGTTCTCAGTTCCTCCAAAGTGATACAATCAGGGAAGAGGTATTTACTCCTTTCCTGGCCTGCCCTCAAGCATTCTTTTCTGCCCTGGAACTGTGAATAAGATTCCTTCTCCACAGCAGCCACCAGTTCCATGCCACTCCTCACCCCAGGACCACCACTCAGGATTGAGACCCAGATCAGCCACTCAGCTCCCTCACCATCTGTAGGCAGAGAGCTTCAGAAGTGTCTGCTGCTGTGGCAGTGGATACTACCATGTTTGGGCTGGGGCTGGGGCTGGGTTCAGATCATGCTCCCCTCTCACCCTGGTGAGAGAGCATTCTCACTGACCTTTGAAGTTGTCTTTGGTGTTTTGGGGGTTGAGAAATTTGGAAACTGCAGCAGCTGTCAGTGCTCTGAAGCCTGCTCCAGTGTTGTCTTGTTGATATGGCCCACACTGGGCTGCACTCTCTCATGGCCTGGTGCAAGAGACCTCCTGCTGTCCACCTTCCAGGGTGTCTTGGGCTGGAAACTTGTCATTTTGTGTCTTCTGCTGCTCTAGAATTTGTTTAGAGTTATTTTATTGATATTTTAAAGGGTTTGAGGGGAGAGGTCCAGCATGACCCTGCTTCTACTTAGCCATTGTGTCTCTGCCCCCATAGGATCAAATACTCATGAAGCTGGCAATAACTTTTCCCTCTTGTTTTGGCCTGCTTACCTGAAGCATTCTTCTTCCATTTAGCTTAGGTGATGCAGCATTAGCCTAAATATGGTGCTCCTAACTTGTCCTGCTTGGTTTTAGAAAGAAAAAGAAAAGCCCATATTATTAATCCATATGGAAGTTGTAAAATATTTCAAAAATGACTGAAGGATAATGTGTTTTATCCTGACCTAGAATTCATTCACTTCAAGTACCTTCTGAAGAAGGAATATCTTGTAACCAAGCCACTACACAGGCGGTTGTTAATCCTCACAAGCAACCAACCCTGATTTCAGCTTCCTTTTCAGAGAAGTCCCATTAGAGTAAGAAGGCTGCTAGATATGTGGTTAGAAGATCTGTCTTTGAATCCCAGACCTGCCCAGATCTGTACAGCTTTATGTTAACCACTCCCTCTTGCTGAACATCAATTTTATCATTTGCATGGTATGGGCATTAGACTAAATAATCTATTCCTTTGGGCTCATTCCCTGTGATCTTTCAGCCCAAGAATGGTCGTAACCTTATAGACTGTCTTCTCAGCCACTGGTGATGGTATAAATCACTTAATCAGTCACTAAGCAGGGGTAAGTGCCTAGCAATGTGGTAGGTACAAAGAATGAATCAAGCAATCTTTAATCTCAAGGAGCATGTATTACAATAAGAGAAGCAAGTATCTATACAAATGTGTGTGTGCGCGTGTGTGTGTGTGTGAGAGAGAGAGAGAGAGAGATGTAATATCCTATCTTGAGCTGTCTAACAACTTCCATTCATATTACTGCATAGCACATGAGAGGGTCCTTGGCTACTTCCTGAATCCATATTATATAGGTAACACTGAGGGGAGGAAAGGTGCTTTGTTTTGCTTTTTGTTTGTTTGTTTTCATTAGCACTTATAGCTCATGAGCTATATCAAGACAGCTAGATGTCAAAGGGGATATAGCACTGGCCCTGGGATGAGGAAAACCAAGTACAAATTTGACCTCACACTACCTGTGTGACTCTCGGAATGTTACTTAATTTCTGTTTGTCTCAGTTTCCTCATCTGTAAAATGAGGAAAATAATAATAGTTCCTAAATCCCAGGGTTGTTTGTGAGATTTAAATGAGATGGTTTTGATATTCCAGAGGGCAAAAGAACTATAATTACAATCAAGAATTACTTGCCCAGCAAAACTGAGTATAATCCTTTCAGGGTGGGGATGGGCATTCAATGAAATAGAGGACTTTCAAGCATTCTTGATGAAAAGACCAGAGCTGAATAGAAAATTTAACTTTCAAATACAAGACTCAAGAGAAGCATAAAAAGGCAAACACAAAAGAGAAATCATAAGAGATTTGGTAATGGTTAAATTATTTATATTACTATATGGGAAAATGATATTTGCAATTCCTAAAGCCTTTCTCATTATTAGGACATTTAGAAGGAGTACACACAGAGAAAAAGTAGAGGTGTGAATTGAATGTGATGGTATGATTACCTAAAAAAAAATAAAACTGAGAGATGTAAAATTAGAATGCACTGGGGAAAGGAGAAAGGGGGAGGTAAAATGGGATAAATGATCTGACATAAAAGAGGCCTGAAAGACATTTTACATTGGAAGGAAAATGGAGGAAGTGGGAAGGAGAGCACATAAACCTTACTTTCATCAGAATTGGATCAAAGAGAGAATAGTATTTAAACTTAATTGGGTGTAGAACTCTATCTTACCACACAGGAAAATAGGAAGGGAAAAGGATCAGAGAAAGAAGGTGGAGGTGGGAGCTGATAGATGGGAGTGCAGTTTGGGAGAGGTAAAGTCAAAAGCAAAACACTTTTGAAAATGAACAGGGTAAAAAGAGAGAGCAAGTAGGATAAACAGAGGGGAAACAGGATGGAGGGAAATACACGGTTGGTAATCAATACTGTGAAAAAAACTTACAGTGAGTTTCTCTGATAAACGCTTCGTTTCTCAAGAATATAGAAAATTGAGTCAAATTTATAAAAATAAGAGCCATTCCTTAATTGACAAATGGTTAAAGGATATGAACAGGCAGTTTCCAAAGTAATATAATCACCTGAAAAGAATTCTCTAAATCACTATCAATGAGAGAAATGCAAATAAAAATAATTCTGAGGTACCACCTCACTCTTGTCAGATTGGCCAATATGACAGAAAATGAAAATAACAAATGTTGCAGGGGATGTAGAAGAAGTAAGACACTAATGTACTACTGGTGAAATTGCATTCTGGAGAGCAATTTGGAACTATGCCCAAAGAACTATAAAACCACCCATACCCTTTGACCAAGCAATACCTCTACTGTGTCTATATCCAAAAAAGATAAAAAAAAACAAAAAGGAAAAGTACCTACGTGCATGAAATATCATAGCAGTTCTTTTAGTGGTGGCAAAGAATTGGAAATTGAAGGAATGTCCAACAGCTGGGAAATTGCTGAACAAGTTGTTGTATATGATTGTGATAGAATACTATTGTGCTTCAAGAAATGATGAGCAGGTTGCTCTCAGAACTTACATGAACAGATGCAAAGTGAAGTGAGCAGAACCAGGAGAACATTATACACAGTAACAACAGTATTATATGAGCTACTATGAATAATTTAGCTATTCTTAGCAATACAATGATCCAAGACAATTCTGATGAAAGGGGCTGTCCTTCACCAGAGAAAAAACTGGTAAAGCCTAAGTGCAGATCAAAGATACTTTCTCTTTATTTTTCTTGAATTTTTTGCCCCTGTGTTTTCTTTCACAGAATGACTCACATGGAAACGGGTTTTGCATGAGTATACATGTATAATCAACATCAAATTACTTGCCTTCTCTATGGGGAGGGGAAAGATGAAGGAGGGAGATAATTTGAAACTCAAGATTTGAGGGAAACATCAATGCTTAAATTGGTTTTACATGTAATTGGTGAAAATGAAATATTAAGTAAGATTTTTGAAATGAGGTAATATTTGTAAATCTCTTAGCACAGGGCTAGGCACATAGTAGGCTTTTTTCACTGGGGTCTGTCTCTTCATGACCACATTTGGGTTTTTCTTGGCAGAGAAACTAGAGGGGTTCACCATTTCCTTCTCTAGCTCATTTTCTAGATAAGAAAATTGAGGCAAACAAGATTAAGTGACTTGCCCAGGGTCACACAGCTAGTATGTTTCTGAGGCCAGATTTAAATTCAGGAAGATGAGTCTTTCTGGCTCCAGGCCTGGTGCTCTATCCATTGTGCCACCTAGTTGTCCTAGGCATTGCATAAATTAGCTATTGTTATTATAAACCCACATTTGATATGCTCTCTGATATCAATCAACCAATGTATGTCAATTAACTTTTACAAAGGAGTATTTGTAACTTTAATGATCTGACTCACTTTGTGAACATAAATCATCATTATATAATAACAATATCAGGAAATTCTCCAAGTTCATAAGTTTCAGAACAAATATTGACATCTATTGATAGAGGGAATTTCCTCACCTGGAGTTCCCCACTCCAATAAATCACAGGAGCTACACAAAACAACAGCAGGAGCAACAAATCTTATTTCCATACTACTTTAAGGTTTAGAATCATAGAATACAACAATATCAAGAGAGTTCTAATTTAAGATCACCCAATGGGGCAGCTAGGTGGCACAGTGAATAGAGCACCAGCCCTGGAATCAGGAGGACCTAAGTTCAAATCCAGCCTCAGACACTTGACAAGCTGTGTTAGCTTGGGCAAGTCACTTAAACCTGATTACTTCACCTTCCCCTCTAAAAAAAAAAAAAGGAAAGATTACCAAAGAGTAATATGGTGCTCATTAATAGACTGAAACTCATTACAAATAAGAAGCTAGATAAGGCAAAAGGATACTATAGAAAGTTATGTAAAAGATACTATCTATAGAAATTGACGTGCCATTCACAATGGGGAATGGTCAATCGTGCAATTTTGGCATCCATAAAATGTCAAGAGAATTTGAGAATGTCCAAAACACCTCAGGTAGATGCTCTGTAAAAATTTTATGAAAGGACAAGGACAAAACTCATAGTAGAGGGACAGGAATGTATCCAGTGTGATTTGCAGCATTGTTGGTAAGACCCAAATTAATGAGATCATTGATCCTTTGGCTTTCTGTTCAGTATTAAGCATTTGAGGTTAAGTACTTTAATTATAACAGGCCTATTGGGTACATAGAGCAAGTATCCTTATGATTCTCATTCTATAAATGGAGGGACTTATTTTCAGTCAGGTAAGAGGATATGCTCCAACCACTCTTGGCAGATATTAAATGTTGAGACCAGGATTCCAATCCAAATCTCCTGACTCCAGGACCTGTATTACTTTCACCAAACTGCCTAAAAGCAACACAAGTGGTTGCCATAATTATATAGTGACAAATATACCAGTCCTTTCTCCTCCTTAAATATTCCAGCTAATATGATGAAGATTATTTTTTTAATTGTTGTGAAATAACCTAATTTCCATAAAGGACTTCATAAAGCAAGAACAAGGAATTTTCACCTTCAAGGAAAATTTATTCAGGGATTCCTTTCTTGGTTTTGACGTTGTTTTCATTTTTTCCAAGTGGTGTAGGAGGAACCCAGATGATCTTTACATGTTCAGCAGAGTTGCTATTTGATATTCTTCCCAGAAGGGCAGATTTAGAAATGAGTCTAAGGAAACTAAAATTTGGAATACAATTTCTTACCACCCACAAGACCCTTGACCCAGGACTTAAAGAATATTTGTAAATATGCTGGATACTCATGAATTTTAAATAAGATATTCAAATCATCTAAGTCTAAAATGTGTAACTTATAGGAACACAGGATTCTAGAAAAGTAAGAAATCTTAGAAATCATATACCAACCTTCTCATTTTTCAAATGAAGAAACTGAGGACAAGCAAGTTAAACAAATTACCTAAGGTTCCAACTTTGTATGTGATGGAGCCAGGATTCACACCCAGGTTCTCTGACTTCAGATCCAGCAATCTTTACACTGTACCACATTGCCTCCCAAGTAACTTGTTCAAGATCCTACAGATTATACAGGGCTAGAACCAAGACTCAAACCCAGATTTTATGACTTCAAATTTACTGCCCATTCTACTACAAAAATTTATAGGTCACTTTTGCAAACCCTGCCTACATGTAGAAAATGAATATTCTAGTCTAACTGCTTTAAAGAATGTACTGTAGCTAGGCAAGTTCCATCATTAATTAACTGATTGATTAAAATCAATTGATAAGCATATATTAAGCAATTCTATATTGTAGCCAAGAATTATATCATAGCACTGAGGATACAAAGAAAAACACAAAAACAGTCCCTGACTTCAAGGAGTTTGCTTTCTAATTGAGGAGACAACATACATAAATCAAAACATTCACTACAGTTATAAAATAGACAGAAGGTAATGTTGAGGGGATGCCACTAGCACATGACTGATCCAGGAAAGGAATCCTGGAGAAAGTGGCACTTGACATGTCTTAAAAGAAGCTAAGAGTTCAAATTTATGTAGCACAGAACAGTTTACAAAGTATTTCCTCCTAATAGCCCTTTGAGATAAGTAGTAGGAAAAACTTCATTGTCCCCAATGTACCAATGAAGAAACTAGGGCTGGGAAAAGCAAAATGCCCAAGGTCAGGCTACTAAATGGGAAAGCCAAGTGAGAGAGCCAAGACTACTAGCTGGGTCTTCTGACTGTACATTCCTTGTGCTTTGTGCTAGATCACACCACGATGAGACTTCTCAGCACCATCAAGCTACAACTGTTATCTTCAGCAGGTACTGATTCATTTCCTATTATGCATAGGGATTACCTAGTATTTATACAGCACTTAAAGGTTTACAAACTCCAACTACTAACCCATTTGGTCCTCAAAACAACCCTGGGATATAGGGGTTATTATCTTGATTTTGCAGATGAGGAACACATGGCTATTCAGTGACTTGCCCAGAGTCACACAGCTAATAAGTGTTAGGCTGGATTTGAACTCAGATTTTTCTTATTCCAGCTCCAGTGATTTATCAACTGTGCCCCATAATTTCCCCAACCCCTGCACCAGTACTGAGGGGAAGATGGGTATAAGGTGCAATCTCTGTTCCTGAGATTAAAATCTCCTCTAGTTTCAATTCCCTTTTTTGCACTGTCTTCCCTCATTGTAATGCAAAGGACAAGACAACATTTTTTTCTTGAACTTGTCTCCCTCCCCTCATTGCTTAGCATAGTGCCTGGTACATAGTAAGTAATAAATCAGTCCTTTCCTCCCTCCATCCCTCTCTCCTTCCTTTCTTTTCTTTCTTCCCTCCATCGCTTCCTTTTTTTCTTATTGCCTAGTTGAGAAGAGAGTAAGATAGAATTTCACAAAGCTAATATCATAGTACTTATCCTTATCTAATCCATTCCTTCCCTGTACAGATACAAAAAACCTTATCAAATGAAAAGAGAAATGACTTTCCCAAGGTCCTACAACTCACAATTTAACGAGCTGAGATTGAAACCAGGTCCTCTGACTCTCAATCTAATAGTATCCAAAACTCTTTTATCTGGCTTGTCAACGACTTTCATGAAATATAGCACTGAAAACTAGATGCAGTGCTCTAGAGTTTGCAGAAGGTAGTGAGAATATCAATAACTTGATGAACCAACAGAGTTTAGCAGTACATAGTGCACTGAGTCTGGAGTCAGGAGAAACTGAGTTTGAATATGGTCTCAGATACTTTCCTAGTTGTGTGACTCTAGCTGACTCATTTCTCTGTTTGCCTCAGTTTCTTGAGATAGTCATCATAAAGCACCTGGCATGTGGTATGTCTGTGTAAATGTAAGGTATAACAATAATTATTAATTTGTAATTCTCTTCTGTCACTCTTTGGTACCTATGAGGCATTACTTTTTTTCTCTCTCTCAGAAAAAATCTTCCTCACCTATTGTTGTTGCTTCAGGAGGTTTCCCCCCTTTACTTTCTCTCAACCACTAATAGGCCAGAAACACTGATGTAAGGAAGCTTTTGATGTCACTGGGAATATAGTTTATGCTTACTTATCTAAAAGAAAATCACTCCCTAAGCCTGTGTTAGCAGCAAAGGCCACCCAAAATGGTCTTGTTAATCAAAACCAACTCTGTAGGTTGTACTTCATTTTCAGGGAACTCAGACCTCAATTACTGCAGAAAGAGATGCAGAAAGGACTGCTGCTGCAGCAGAGAGGCCTTTAAGCATACAAAGCTGGGAATTCGATGGCAGGATCATGGCCAAGGAAATCAAGGACTTTTTATAGACAAGGCCCTGATAGGATTGCTAGGGTTAGGCCAGGTCTTGTTATGAAAGATTTTAATTAATTTGTCAAAAGTGACCAAGAAAACTCATAGAATCCATGTTTTGGAGGGTTTTTTGGAGACAATCAGAGTAATATGACTTGCTCAAAGTCATTCAGCTAGTAAGTGTTTGAGGCCAGCTTGAAACTCAGGCCCTACTGATTCTAGGGCCAGTACTCTATCCACTCTGCCAGGTAGCTGCCCACAGGATGTATTCTCCACAAGTTCAGCATCACTTCTTTGGCAGGACTGCAGATTGGGGAAGGAGGGAAAGAGGGAGCCCTTTGGAAGCTTGTCAGGGAGATTTATAGGGATAGTAGGCTTAAAGGAGGGGAATAGGTTTAACAAAATTTTACTGTGGGGTAACAAGACCACTAAATGTCCCCACACTGCAGTGCTCCATGCAGCAAAGAGAAGTAAGATGGCTTCTAAAAGTTCAGAATCCAGCTCTTGGCCTTACATCTCACCAATGCACACATGTCAACATCTGAAGATAGAATGAAGCAGAGAAAAGAGTGCTACATCTGGCCTCAGAAACACCGAGTTTCACATTATTGCCACTTACTCCCTTTGGACAAGTCACTTCAGTCCTCTGGGTCTCACTGTTTTCTAAACTTTAAAAATGAGAAAGAAGAATGAGAAGATCTCCAGGGTCCCTTTCTATTCCAGATGTATTACCTCAAAGGTCCCTTTTGACTCGAAAGCTGTGATTCTATTATCATTTGGACCAATCTCTCTTCAGAACAGGTTCATATGATGGGTTCAAGTGCACAGTTCTTTCCTCTTATGTTAGAACATCTTTAATGTTGAATCCCAACTTGAGGCTAGAAACTCTTGACTTTTTCAGGTTCTAAATGATTGTGGGTTCCCTACATTCAGAGCTCTGATTCATCTGAGGTCTTACTACCTTCTCCCTTCCTCTACCACTGTCAAAATCTCTAGGTGTCCTTTCCTAGCACCCATTTCCCTCTTTCTTTTCCATTTCTCTTACTTTCCAGGACGATAAGAGGATGTTTTGTAGGGCTAATATGGATGGGAAAAATATACCTACAAAATTCAGAAATGATACAGTGCAGAAAGATGATGAGTATGGAAGACAACAGTCTTTTACAATGGGAAGTTGCCCTATGCTTCTTGAATTATTCTGTAATAAAATTGTCCTGGGCCATATTCAACAAACATAATTCCCTTTTGGCCAGGTGTGGCACCGCTGCATTTGCTTTCCTTGCAGACCCAGAAGAGAATGGCTTTCCCTTCTCCCCAATCCCAAGCTGAAAATGGAAATTGCCTTCCTAGGTTTTCTGGACTGAATCCATTGGTCTGTTCTTCCAATGTTAATCTTCGTTTCAAGAATCAAGAAGTATCCTCATGGACTGAGTAGCTCAACATCCATGGCATTATGAAATTCTGTAGCTTGCTAGATCGATATAGCTAATTCCACCCCCTCCCACTAAGGAACAAATAAGGTCATACAAACAGTTACTTTTGACTAGTACTTTCACCTCACAATCAGAATGATTCAACATAAAACTCAGTTCATGCCAGAATTTACTTTCAAATGTCTCCCACTTGAAGTTTCCTGTAGGATTCCTCTATAATGAGAATAGGGCTGTTCACATGGAGGGAATATCAATTTAGACAAATTCCTCAGTAACTTAAGGGCCCAGAAACACCACCCCAAAGTCTGTGTTCAGAGATGGTTTTATTTTGGTGAATAGCATGATGGTTCTGAGCCTATGGGCAATTTTTGTCATTGCTTTAGGGAGAGTGTCTCAAAGTTCCTTTTGCTAGGGGAAGTAGTAGTAGGAACAAGGCTCAGAAGCTCTTGCCTGAGGAGATCTATTCCAAAACTTAATACATATTGGCAGAAAGGATGACCCTGGTTCTCTCCCTATGTACAAACAGGTTTTTCAGAGTATATGTTGTTGTTGTTCGATAATTTCAGTCATGCCTGACTCTCCATGACCCCATTTGGAATTTTCTTGGAAGATACTGGAGTGGTTTGCCATTTTTTTCTCTGGCTCATCATTCAGGTGAGAAAACTGAAGGAAACCAGGTTAAGTGACTTGTCCAGATTCACAAAGCTAGTAAGTGTTTGAGGTCAGATATAAACTCAGGAAGATAAATTTTCCTAACTTCAAGCTTGGTGCTCTACCCATTGTACCACTTAGCTACTCTTCTCAGAGTATATCATACTCATTTTCATGGTAGATAATGGTATCATAAAAGAGCCCTCATGTAAAGGATAGAAAATAGGACTTGGGCTCTATATTCTCTTCAGCAAGAAGTAATCTCTTCTTTCTAGGAACTCTGAGAGTACTTTGGCTTTTCCTATGCACTTAGCACATTCTGCACTGTATTATAGCTGCTTGTGTTTTTACTTGTACTTTTATTTACTCCTACTAGATCATCAGTTCCATGAGATCAAGGAATTAAAGAGTCAATCTGCTTGATGTCAATCTGCTTGATGTCAATCTGTGTGCCATGGAGTGCTCTGGAAATCCATCTCTCATTCCCTGTATTGTTCAACATTCTTATTAAATACTTCAAAGGCATAAACGGCTTGCCCATTAGATTTGCAAATACCCCATATGTAATAGCAAAAATTAATATTCTGAAGGATCAAATAGGGTCCAAAAAAAATCTCAGCAGACTAAAACTATGGACCCAATCTAATGAGATAAAGTCTCATAGTGATACATGTGGTGTCCTAATTTGGGTTTTGAAAGATTAGCTGCACAAGTACAGAATTATATGGTTAAGATATAGTGAGTGTGAATAGGCATGAAGTTAAATATGAGTCATAAAGTTGATGTGACTCTTGATACATTAATAGAATCGTAGTGTCCAGAAACTTGATTTAATGTCCTCCCTGATGCTTTATCATATGGTGAATTTGGCACAAGTTCTCAAAGACCATACCAATGAAACACAAATACTAGCAGCTTCTACTATACTGAAAAGGCTTCAGGTCTGGGAATGAACTGTAGTTCCATGATCCAATGACCAATCTAGAAATTTTCTTCAAGTTGGCTGCTGTGTGGTAGACTATAGTTGGAATAGTTGGAATCAGGAGATTTGGTTTAAAATCCCCTCTCAGACATTCACTGGTTGTATGACTCTGGACTTGATCTCTTAGAGCTTCAGAACCTTGGGAGTCAAATTCTAGCTCTGCTATTTATAAGCTGTGCTAACTTAGGCAAATTTAACTCTTCTAGGTTTCAGTTTCTAATCTATAAAATGGGGTGGGGGGAGATTGACTAAGTGACCTATAAAGATTCCCTATGTCTTTAGATCTATAACCCAATGATCCTTAATTGCAAGCAGATTTCAACTCAATATGAAGGGGGAAAATGTCTCTAACAATTACAGTTATTCCAAAGTCCAGTGAGATGTCTGGGGAGATAATGATTCTCTGACTCTCTTAAAATAGAAACTTTGTGACCACTTGTGAGGACAGTTGGAGATGTGAGTCATTTTTGCTATGAATTAATCTAGACGACTACTCTAGAAAGGGCTAAAGTCCCTTCTAGTTCTCAGGTTCTAGGATTCATCTTTTCAATGCTGCCTCTCCCACCTCTATCACGCACTTCCAGTGCTTGGCACAGTTCTGAAAACACAGAATGCAGTAGTGTTTCTTGAATTCAGAATGAGGTTGGTTTATGCAAGGTCCTTGCTCCTAAAAACAGCAAGTAACATCAGCAAGTCACATGGCTTTATTCTTTTGTCCACTGAACACAGTTAAAGCTGTCATTGTAGCAAAAACAAGCAAGCATATGCTTTAGCATTTAAAACTAAAGATGCTTTAAAGAGGATTTATTGCAACCCAGAAAGCCTATAAAATGCATTAAGGCAAGACTTCTCCAACTTTTTCTGTAGAGGGCCTCCTTCCAGTATTTCTGAAGCCTTGAAATATGTGGGAAAAGGTAACATAGAAAAAAGGTCAGACTGTGTGCACTCCCTCCCTGCCTAATAGGGCAAGGATTACTTCTCATTTTATCATTATATCCCAGTGCCTAGCTCAGTACCTTACACATAGTGAGTTTGCTGAATTTTATTGGATTAAAGGATCCAATATGGTGAGGAAAGAGTGGAACAAAAAGCATTGCTACTCCCTGTACTTTCTTTTATAATCCTAGTAAAATATGAGATGGATTGTAGTGTGATATAATACAGTGTCCTGATAGCAGCAGCAATCTACCAAGCAAACTTTCAAGACTATGAGTGGATGCTTATCTCAGAATCTCAGTGCTGGAACATTTCAAAGGTCAAATAATCCAACTCAAATTCCTTTACAAAGGATTAATTCATGCCATTTAATTTGAAATTCTCTAATGTTGGGGATCTCACTATCTTCAGTGAGATTTCCCTTTGAGGATGATCATTAAGAAGATTTTCCCTGTGGTATATGATGGAAATGGAATGTTATTGTATTGTAAGAGATATGAGCAGGATGCTTTCAGAAAAACCTGGAAAGACTTATATGAATTGATTGTAAC
>JAQQSK010007843.1:0-13788 GCA_028658325.1 Potorous gilbertii | reverse complement strand
GTTCAACATATATAGCAAAATATTTTAATCACCTCTTTCTGTCTCTCATACTGAGAAAGCCTTGTTTTCCTTATGTTTCTAGTAAATTTATTGATTTGTAAAAGAAAAAAGGTTATATTCAGTAATCTTCCAATTTGAAGATTCTACAACCAAGAACTCAGTTTTACATGATCATGACATTTATAGTTTTTTATCTTTGCTTTGGTAATATTTGGTCCTCATTGTTTAATAATGAGATCATGGTGAACTTAATGCACTTGAGCAAATGTTTTAAAAGCATCAACTATGTATAGATCACTGTCCTAGGTGCTGAAGATCGACCCTATATATATACAACCTTTCATAGTCTGAGAGTGGAAAGTGCTACATGTGTCAGCAAGGTGGGATGAAATTGTTCCTTCACTTCATGTTACTCAGAGAATGGCCTAGAAGATATAGAATATTATATTTTTGAATAAATGGAAGGAGTTTGAAAAATACCATGGCTGTCTATGACTCTTTCCTGTTCCCCCCTCCCAAATCCAGTTAATTACCAGGTCCTGTCAGTTTTATCTTTGCAACATTTTTCACAACTATTTCCTCCTCTGGTCCTTTTTATCACCCTGGTAGTGACTCTCATTACCTTCTGCTTAGATTATTCCATCAGTCTTGGAATAACTCCTCCTATCTCCACTCTTATTCAAATCCATCCTTTCCAGCATTGCTAGGCTAATCTTGCTTATATGCTGATCTACTATTATCATGCTTCTGCTCAAAATCCTTTAATAACTTCTTGGTGAATAAAGTCCAGAGGTCTTAGCCTGATAAGCAAGGTCTTCCATGATCTGTTATGATTCATTCAACAAGTATTTATCAGGTACCAACTGTGTGACTGGCTCAGAGCTTATAAAAGTTGGCTGTAAGAGCACAAGATGAAGAGTTTGGTTTAATAATCCACCAAGGGAAAACCAAATAGATAAAGAATGCCTGTTGCCTAGACTATGGTATGTCATTGAAAGAACAACTTACAAAGATCATCCATTAGTATAAGCATCTTGGCCAGACAATGCAAAAGAATAATGTGTGTGGTCCGGGATTAGATAGGAAGAGGAAAATGGGCTAGTTTGTGCTTGGGAAATTGTATTTTTGTCATTAATAATAGTGATAGCTCGCATTTAGATAGTTCTTTAAGTTTTACAAAGTACTTTTCATGTGTTATCTTATTTGATCCCAACAGTAATCCTGTGGGGGTAGATGCTATTAGTGCCCTCATTTTACAGACGAGGGAAGAAACCAAGGCTGAGGGGAAGGTGGACCACACCGTCCTTAAGTGTCTGAAGCAGTATTTGAACTTAAATCTTCCTTTCACCATGTGTGGCTCTACCCACTGTACCACCCAGCTATCTCACAAGGATGTAATGATTTATACCAATGATTGGCAACTGTACAATATCATCAAAAGAATATTGGTGTTAGTGATTTGCCTAAAATATAAAATTGCAATTCCTGAAATTATTTAGGCTTTTCAGACATACACTAATGCCAAAGTCAGTAAAATTGTTAGTTTTGGCAAATTGTTAATATTCCCTCTAGAGTACATAACCTAAAATACTTCTCTGCAGATGTCCCTCATTTCTTGCTCTTGCCATATCTTTTTTGGTCATACATTTTTTTTGATAATGTTCCTTACACTGCTTCTGTGGCCTAATTCTTCACCTCTAATATGTTGCTGCTTGCCAGTGCCCACCATACATTTCTTCATTGTCCATTGTTTGAGCCTGAGTTTTAGAAACTGTAGTGATGCATGATTCAAAGCTGTGCAACAGCAAAAGAATGTTGCTATTTAAAAACATAGGACAGCTACGTGACACAGTGTTAGAGTGCTGGACCTGGAGTTAGGAAGACTCATCTTCTTGAGTTCAAATCTGGCCTCAGAACTTCCTAACTGTATGTAAGTCACTTAACCCTGTTTGCCTCAGTTTCCTCATCTGAAAAATGGGCTAGAAAGTAAATGGCCAATCACTTTAGTATCTTCACCAAGAAAACCCAAAATGAGGCCCCCAAGTGTCAGACACAACTGAAACAATTGAATGACACCAATAATTCAAAAAGATGAGTCTTTGCTTTTCTCGATGAAACAAATGTAATCAGATAACTTTTAAAAATATCTTCCATTTCTTTGATGATATCATTTATGCTTCTTTTCTTTCAAAATTCCTTATTTGTAATGGGACTGAGCCTGTTCACACCCCCCATCCACATTTCCGTTGTATTTTAGGTGATGCTCAACTTAGTTTTTTGGAGTATGTAGAGTTCTACGACTTGCATCCATATCATATTATCTGAAGAATATTGACATTAAAAGACTGGGTCTTTATAATTTTCCCATAATCCAGCCACCTCTCCTCCTGTTCATTTCTGGGCCCAGCTCATTGTCTATTTTGAATACCTAAGACTTGCATACTGAAAGTTGATCTCTGTTATTCATCCAACTTCTTATCATAGTCTGAGCCATAGTCATTTTTTATCAGTTTGGTTTTTCCCTTCTTGTGGTAGTTAGGTAGAACTCATCAGAGTGATTTGGGTCTCATTGTGACACTCTGCAGATGAGAAATTCTTATGACTATTCTCTTCAGAAAAATGTTTATTAATTGCCTGTTCCTGTAGTATTTTAAATGTTACCTGATTGCCTAAAAGTGTCATAGGATCATGGGGGTTCTCCCTTTTTATTATGTTATGGGCCTGAAATTACCACAGTTAAAGATGCTTTATGAGAGACAGTGTGGAGTAAAAGGTAGAGTTGGCCTCCAAACTAAGAAGCCCTAGGTTCAAGTCTCACCTCTGACACATATAGGTTGAATGACCATGAAGAATTTATTTAACCTCTCGGTGTTCTGGGCAGCTCTTCAAGTCTTTACTTTGTAAACAAGGTGCCAACATGCATTGACTGAAGAAGTTTCCTTGCCTGGGAGTTCTCTACATTAGCTGAATCACAGGTCCAGTTACCATTCATAGTCATCATCCAAATTTTATTCTGTAGCATTCTTCTGGGGATAAATAATTTTTAACTATAAAAGCATTATACTATTTGGAATAACACATAACTAGCTAAGATGTAAATATAAGAAACATTTATTATGAACATATCGGTTGCAGAACTTAGGTTCTAAGCAATCCATAGTTTGGTTGAAGTCTGTGCTATTGCTTTCAGAATGTACAGTTCTTTAGGGGAATAAGGCACCAACACAGGTAACTATAGCATGTAATATTACTCATTAAGTATATTAGAAAGCCACAGAACAAAGTACAAGAGGAAGTTTGCATTAGGTTAGGTTAGGCATGGAGAAAGGAAGAATGGTCTTAAAAGGATGGATAACTGGTAGTGATGGTACATGCCTGTAAGCCTTGTTACTATGGAGGCCAGGTTACTGTGAGCTAAAACCAAGTATCTCCTTTAAATCTAGCACATACATGTTGAACTGTCATGAGGAGGGTAGGGACCACATTGCCTGCAGAGTGGTGAACTGCCCCAGGTGAGAAATAGAACAGGTCAAACCTTCCATGCTGATCAGTAGTAGGTTTGGGTCTGTGAGTAGCCACTGTGCTTCCAGTTCACCCAATCTCTCAGAAAACAGACACACACAAGCACACACACACACACACACACACACACACACACACTTAGGAATCAACAAAGAGGGCATGGAGTCATTCTACGCCTAAGGAATAGCCTGATCTAAAACACAGTGGTAGAAAAATACAGTGTATATATAGTAAAGAGTGGAGAACTGTCCGATTGTGCTAGAATATGAATGCAAGGAAGTGATAGCAAATACACTTTAAAGAACTGTGGAATATTTTGAATACCAGGCAAAGGACTTTGAATTTCATCTACTTGGAGGGTTTGTGAGCAGGAGAATGAAATCAAAAACTAGTGAAGCAGTAGAAGTTATTCTGATCAATTTAATACTTCTTGTCAGCTAATAGAGGGTAGGGCTCTGTAGGAATGGGACAACATTCAGCTAAGTTTTTATGAGGCCTGGAAATAAAGAAAACTCTGGGACATGGAGTGCCGCCAACAGGAGAGGGGCAAGGAGGTTAGATGCCATTACAATGGTAGCTAAGCAACATTTTGAATAGCCCTGCTTTAGGGTAATGAAGGACACTAAAAGAGAGTAAAGGACATTTCTGAAGATAAATTTCACCATAGGATCCTCGATTTAGAGCTGGAAAGATATGTATAAGCCATTTAAGTCCAGTCCTGTCAGTATACAGATGAGGAATCTGAGACCAAGAGGGTTAAGTGGCTTGTGTGAAGTCCTGCAGTCAGTTAAGTGACAGGACTGGGATTCAGACAGACCATCCAGCCCCAAATCCAGCATACCCTCCACTGCAATGTGATGCTTCCTGTCTTCTCTCAAAAGGCTTGTGTCAAGGGCTGACTTTGAATAGATCATTGGTCATAGATACAGAGCTGGAAGTGACTTCACAGGCCATGTAGTTCACATCTCTTCTTCCTTTACAGATTAGAAAACTAAGGTCTAGGGGGTCGAGAGAGATTAACTTTCCCAAAGCTACAAAAGCAGTAAGCCTTAGTTAAAATTTCAACCCAATGAGGTCACTGCTCTGCAATGTTCAAAACCTCAACCCAGAAGCTGATTGTCTTTAGCACTACAGTCTTCATAACAAAGGTGCAGTGAGCTCTGGATGAGTAGTACTCCCTCTTAGCAGCTGCTATTTGGCTCCCAGTATAACAGTTTTTGCCTATAAGACACCTGAGGAATAATTCTTAGAGTAGCTAACGCACACTACTTTCTAAAATGTAACTAAGGATCAGCACTTAGCAACCACTTTTATTTTGTTAAAAAAAAAGTTGTATAGCATCATTTAGGAAATAAATCAGTTATTCAGTTCAATTCAAAAGAAATATTTGTTAAATGTCTACTATATGAGACATTGTGCCAGGAGTAAGGGAAATTAAGGTCAAAGCATAATAGTCCCTGTCCTCAAGAAGCTTACATTCGGCTAAAGAACAGAGCAGAAGGCATTGTGGTACAAAATGAGGGATTTGGACCAGCCAGCATCTGAAGTCCTTTTTATCTCTAGATTTAAGGTTCCTTGAATCTTTTCAGTATTCTGGGCCATAAAGAAATCAGTTTGATTCCATTCACAAACCAGAGGTAATAGAGGACATCACCAAATGAGGAGTCATCATCTTTCTTACACTTGGACCTTATGCTAATATTCCTTTTGATACTGAGAAACATTTAACCATCATTCACCTCTTTATTTTATGCTTTGCTTGATATCAGTGATCAGAAGATTTTTATAAAACAGGCTTATATCTGTTTTAACTTTTAAAGAATCGTAAAGTTGACCTGAAGCCTATCTAAGAAGGTTTATTGACTTAATCTTACATTATTTTACCTTTATATAACTTTTTAACATATGCATGGGAGCCACCTTTTTGGAGGAGAATCTTTAAAGTAGGAATTTGGAATAAGGAGATAAATGCTTTTTTATAGCCAGTGAACAGTAAGTGCATTGGGATGTTATATTCTGTACAGCTACATTTCAGTCAACTGTATCAGGTTAAAATGTTGATTGCTATGCACTAGCACTGGTCAAGCTTGTTCACTACTTAAGCTCTCATCAAGGAGGCCTTGCTGTGTATATAGGTTATTTTCGTAAATAGGGATATGGATGGCTAGTTATTTATATTTTGGCAAGAACAAATTCTGAAATTATCTCATTCAGATACTTACAAAGTTTTTCTCATGAAATCCGCAAAATTGTGTTGTCTTTAGTCTTTCTCTGATCATATTTGCACTAAGTTTTGGTCAGTACCATTTACGCTTTCACTGGAAGCATTTAATGGACATCATTTAACAGTGTTATTAAAATCCAGATATTGGAACTTCCTTGTCCCTTGTGGTAAGAAGAGTTTTTTAATTGAAATTTCTGGAGATCTCTTCTATCTTTTGCCTTTTGGGTTCCAGTTTGATCCTTAAATACATTTTGAATGGTTTTACTTAGCATATCCTTCGCCAAATTGTTTTTAATTTTTTTTAATAACTTTCTGGTTTATGAGAAATAATGCTCGTAATCTTCCACCATCCTCCTCAAGAGGAGTTTTATTCTTAACTTCTATTTGTTGACTGAGGTTTTCAGGACCTTTACTTATGAGATTTTTTTTTTTAAGTTTATTTTTAGATTATGACATTCGTTTTCACAAAATTTTTGAGTTCCAATTTTTTCCCCATCCCTCCCCTCCCCGCATCCCATAATATCTTGTATTCTGATTACCCATTCCCTCAATGTGCCCTCCCTTCTATCACACCCTACCCTTCCCTTATCCCCACTCTTCTCTCTTTTCTTGTAGGGCAAGGTAGATTTCTGTACTCCATTACTGTATTTATTATTTCCCAGTTATATGCACTAACAACTCTCAACATTCATTTCTAATACTTTGAATTACAACTTCTCTCCCTTCTTCCCTCTCCTCCCCCCCATCCCCCGCATCCCCACTGAGAAGGCAAGCAATTC
The DNA here is from genome assembly GCA_028658325.1 of Potorous gilbertii. Classification (NCBI taxonomy): domain Eukaryota; kingdom Metazoa; phylum Chordata; class Mammalia; order Diprotodontia; family Potoroidae; genus Potorous; species Potorous gilbertii. The sequence goes on along the minus strand of JAQQSK010007843.1, from coordinate 7,263 downwards.
AATACAGGCTACATATGTGTCATTTTGCAAAAGACTTCCATAATAGTCATGTTGTGTAACTAACTGTATTTCCCTCCATCCTACCCTGTCCCCTCTTTATTCTGTTCTCTCATTTGACCTTTTCCCTTCTCAAAAGTGTTTACTTCTAGTTACTCCCTTCTCCCATTTGCCCTCCTTTCTAACATCCCCCTCACCTCACTTGTCCCCTTCTCCCCTACTTTCTGTAGTGTAAGATAGATTTTCATACCAAGTGTAGAGAGCATGTTATTCCCTCCTTACACCATATGTGAAGAGAGTAAGCTTCACTTTTCCCCTCTCACCTCCTCCCTCTTCTCCTCCATTGAAAAAGATGTTTCTTATCTCTTTTATGAGTGATAATTTTCCCCATTCCATTTCTCCCTTTCTCCTCCCAATATACTCCTCTCTCACCACCTAATGTTACTTTTTTTATAGATATCATCCCTTCTGATTCAACTCAACCTGTGCTCTCTGTCTATGTGTGTGTGTGTGTGTGTGTGTGTGTGTGTAATCCCTCCTACCCAAATACTGAAAAAATCTCAAGAGCTACACATATTATCTTTTCGTGTAGGAATGTAAACAGTTCAGCTTTAGAAAGTCCATTATGATTTCTCTTTCCTGTTTACCTTTTCATGCTTTTCTTGAGTCTTGTGTTTGAAAGTCATATTTTCTCCTCAGTTCGGGTCTTTTCATCAGGAATACTTGAAAGTCCTCTATATCGTTGAATGACCATTTTTTTCCCTTGAAGTATTATATTCAGTTTTGCTGAGTAGGTAATTCTTGGTTTTAATCCAAGTTCCTTTGACTTCTGGAATATCCTATTCCAAGACCTTTGATCCCTTAATGTAGAAACTTGCCAGATCCTATGTTACCTTTATTGTATTTCCACAACACTCAAATTATTTCTTTTTAGTTGCTTATAATATTCTCTCCTTGACCTGGGAGCTCTGAAATTTGGCCACAATATTCCTAGAAGTTTGTCTTTTTGGATCTCTTTCAGGAGGTGATCAGTGGATTCTTTCAATATTTATGTAGCTCTCTGGTTCTAAAATATCAGGGCAGTTTTCCTTGATAATTTCATGAAAGATGATGTCTAGACTCTTTTTCTGATCATGGCTTTCAAGTAGTGCCATAATTTTTAAATTGTCTGTCTTGCATCTGTTTTCCAGGTCAGTTGTTTTTTCCAATGAGATAGTTTACATTATCATCTATTTTTTCATTCTTCTGGTTTTATTTTATAATTTCTTGGTTTCTCATAAAGTTATTAGCTTCCCTCACCTCCACTCTCATTTTTAAAGAACTATTTTCTTCAGTGAGCTTTTGAACCTCCTTTTCCATTTTGCTAATTCTGCTTTTTAAAGCCTTCTCCTAATTGGCTTTTTGGATGCCTTTTCCCAATTGTGTTAGCCTATTTTTAAAGGTGTTGTTTTCTTCAGCATTTTTTGGGGTCTCCTTTAGCAAGCTGATGACTCACTTTTCAAGGTCTTCCATGATCTGAGCCCCCTGCATGTTCATTTTGGAGGTACTGGATGCAGAAGTCTTGATTTCCTTTGACAGTATGCATTGTTCTTCCTCATCTGAAAGAATGGAAGGATATACTGTTCACCAAGAAAGTAACCTTCTATGTTCTTATTTTTTTCCCTTTTTGGGAAATTATCCCAGTTAGTTATTTGACTTCTGAATCCTTTGTCAAGAAGAGGGTCCTGGTGTCCCTTCTTTCCCCAGGACAGTGCTCAGGGTTGAAATTCAGATCAGCTGCTCAGTTCCCCCAGGGGTTTTAGGTGGGGGCAGCTCTGCCACTCAGGACTGAGGTTCAGATCAGCTGCTCAATTCCCCCAGGGGTTCTAGGCCAAGTGCTTCACAAATGGACCTTGCAGCTGCCTCTGCCACTACCACCACCACCGCCTGGGACCCATGCTGGCAGGGAGGACCCTGCTCCCCTCTCTCCCAGCTGGGAAAGCCCTCTCACTGATCTTTGAAGCTTTCCTTGGTGCTTGTTGATTGAGGGATCTGAGACCCTCCTTACTGGGGATTCTGCCATGGAGGCCTGTTCTGGTCCTTTTCTTCCCAGTGCCATGCAGGCAGGCCTGGGCTCTGCTCTGCTTAGTGTCCTGTGGGATAGACCTTTCCTGTTGGCCTTCAGGTTACTGTTGGCTGGAAATCTCTTTCACTCTCTTGTTCTGTGGTTTCTGCTGCTCTAGAATTTGTTGAGAATCATTTTTACAGGTATTTTGTGGGTTGTGGGGGAAGAGCTAGAGTATGTGTGTCTTTCTACTCTGCCATCTTGCCTCTACCCCTGAGATTTCTTTATGTCCATGAATGATATACCCTTTCCAATATCCCTGGTGAAGCTTGAGGTAGCTATTATGACCTTGGTTAGATTTGTTCTTTTGTTTAGTTAATCACTAGAAGGATGAGGTACAAAACTTGATACAAAATTTTTGCTACAATTTTACTGTGAAACAAAACATGTTCATTCTATTCATTTGCTTTGTCCATAAAATAACGTCTGTATCAATTGACACAACTTCATCTTTCAAGTTATTATTAAATTCTGATCCTTCTAGTGTTAAACGTTTTCTACAATTTTATCTCCACTCTTAATAGACTTAGAGAAATTATTCATAAATAGTGCAAAGGTAAGCAAAAGACATTTCTGAATTAGTAGAGTCCAGTTTGATGAGGTTTCACTATTTGTGCTATTTTGCTCTTTTATCTATTTATCTATTTAAATTTTGAAGAGAAAAAACTAAAATGATTACTACCCAGAAAAGGAAGAATAACATATTCTCTCTCTCTCTCTCTCTCTCTCTCTCTCTCTCTCTCTCTCTCTCTCTCTCTCTCTCTCTCTCCCTCCCTCCCTCCCTCTCTCTCTCCCTCTCTCTCTCCCCCCTTCTCTCTCTCCTCTCCCTCCCTTCTTCTCCCTCTCTTCCTCCTCCTTCCTTCCTTCTCCTCCTTCTCTTTCTTTCTTCCTTCTGTCCCTGTGTCCCTTCCTCACTGTTTCCCTCCTTTCCTTTCTTTTTTCCTCCCTTCATTCCTTCCCTTCTTCCCTCCTCTCACTCCTTTCCTTTACTGACAGACTCATGTTTCTGAAAACCTGTTTTGTTTTATTTTTTTTTAGAGGATTAATACCTTCAGATCTTTGAAGTTCATGAAAGCCTTATGTCATTGTCTCTAGACCTTTCATTAAGTTTTCTTACAATGTATGTCCTTTCTTTGCGCTGTGCTGATTTATGCTCATTTGTAGGTTGCTTTGTCAGTGTTCTTAATAATTATTCATGCACATATTCTTTATATGCATTAAGCTTTTTGAGACGCATGGTCCATTTTCATTTCTTTCTTTTGCATCTCCTCACACTGGTGCGAGCACAGAGCACAATGAGATGATGACTAAGTGTTTATGACTAATGATTTTTATGTTTCATTTCACAGGCTGGGAGCATTAAGCGTGAAATGACCTTCACCTTTCAACAAGAGGACTTAAAACGTGACTTTAGTAAAAAAATATCTTATCAACAATTGTTCCCTTTGGCCATGGCAGAAGATGTGAGAACAGCTGACACCAAAAAAGCCCACAGAGTCCCTGAACACGAAAAAGAGAACACTCGATCCATCTGTCTCCTGGAACAAAAACGCAAAGTTGTTTCATCAAATATCGATGTTCCGCCAGCAAGGTAAGAAAGAACAACATACACTTACTCTGCTAACAAGTGTTTATTAAGTGCTTATTATGCAAAAAATGTCTATGGGTTTACCTCAGTGATTATATGGAAAACATTCAAAAGTTACAATAAAGTGTTCTTCACCCATCTAGGATGATGAACAAAAGCCTCTTGCCCGCAGATTTCCTTCTTAAGATGAAGGTGATTGTTCAGCATCTGAGCTAGACTTGGGCTTTGTACTTGGAATCTGAATAGAATAGGTACACTGATGGAACAGTATTTTAAGATGAAAGGATAATAGGAATAAAAAAGAGGGGAAATAGGAAAATCTACTTGTTGAATTTATTGTGTAGGAACAAATATAGGCACAAAGAATGTGTATATGCTGGTCTTTTTCTATCATAATATTTTAGGGATTGGAATAGGGATTTGATTTGTTATTTCTTTGATTTTGTAATGTATGGGTAAGATAACTACCTTTTACCAGTGCAAATTTGGACCTGCTCTGCAAATTATAGTCATAGAGAGTTTCCTGGAGCATCAAAAGGTTATGTGACTGATCCAGGGCCACACAAGTAGTATGTGTCAGAGGTAGCATATGAACCCAACTCCTCCTGGTTCTGAAGCCAGCCTTCTAGCTTCCATACCATATAGCTTCTCAGTTATATCAGTGGAATTCACTATTAGGCAAGCTGACCTTCAAATCTATCTGAGAAGGCTTATTGACGTTTTCTTATACCACTCTACCTATAAAGTGTTCAGGAGCATTGACTTAAAAGTTCTGGTGTATGTACTACAGATTATCACAGTGGACCAAAAGAAGAAATAGAAAATAAATATAGGTAGGAAATAAGTGATTTTAAAATGCTGATGGTAGAGTTTAAAGGAAATTGATTGATTAAAGAGAAGAAATAGAAATCTCACATACTCTTTGAGCCACTACAACACAGATAGTTGCTTTAGTTTTAACATATACACCATATTTTGTTGCAAAAACTTTTCTAGCAAAACATTAAGATTAAAAAAAGATTTAATTTTAAACAGATGAATGTCTGACAGCTAGTTCAAGGATAAAGAATCTTTAAAAGCCACACATTCCTTTTTTGTATTTTAATCTCTTTGTTGTTAATAGAGAGATTATTTGATTTGATTTGGAGAAAGTTACAGAAATCGTCAGGGAGGGTTGCACATTGAGTTGGGGATAAAAACCTGAAAGATAATAGTTTGTTTTCATTGTTTGAACTCTATTTTGGGTTTAGTTCAAAAGTAACTTCCCTAGAAGTTGTTTTTCAGTGTTCTACTGCCTTGCCAAATTTGTAAGACTTTCTAAAATTTCAAACCACTTTGTTTTCCCCATCTTTGCTGCCAAATTACTCAAGTGTGTTAAATTCTCATATGCCTGCTACATGTTTTTAACTACTTAGAATTCTTCATGTGGCTTGTCTTTCAAATAAAGTATATGTAAAGTTTTGAGTTTTTTTCTTCTTCAGTTGATCAAATTTTTTTCCCCTGAGAATTTGGTAACTACAAGTTGCTTTCACATCTGAGAACTATGTAAATATGGGTTGTTCAGTAGAAAACACATATTTTAAAGTTATGCATTAGAAAGTTGAGATGTTAAGTTCTATTCTTCTTTCCTTCTAAGCTTTTAAAGAAAGAAAAGAATAGACTTTAATAATGTTGAGGAGTTTAGTGACAATTCAACATTACAGTATTATAATTTAAATTAATTTACATCTTCTTTTGTGTTTGTTAATGTACCATTGGCAGTTATCTCAGGTTTTTGCACATCTACAAGTTTTAAGTACCCTTTACTACTTACCATGGTGATGAGAATGACATGTTGTCCCAAAAGTTTCAGTGCAGTTTAAAGCTATTAAATTGTATATAAAGCTAAATATGAAGAGTGTTTTGCAAGATTTAAGAGGCTATAATAAATGTCAACCACTATTGTTATTGTCACAGGTACCATGGTAGGAAATGTTATACTTTGAAAGGGAGGGGAGGTAAATGATGAAAGGAGAAAAGAAAGTCAATGTATTTCTCCTTTCTTCAGTGTTCTCTGATTGTATTTTTCCATCCTCTCAAATTCACTAAATGTAATTAAGAAGCATAACAGTCAAGCTTGGGTTATAGCAAGACTGGTGAATGATGTAGAAAAATTAATTAGGTTTTAAATCCATTAATGTACAGCAGAATACTCTAGTGACAAGATGAGATTTACACTTATGAATTCCTTAAGGAAAATTTTAGTTGAATTTTCATCATTTGGGGTTTCTGGTAATCCAGCTATTTCATCACTATGGTATGAATTTAATAATTTCAAGTTAGGCAAACATGGTGAAGTAAATTGATGATGTTCTCTGATTATGATAAAGCAATTGGTGAATGTAAAGATCTGTTTTCAGATTATTTTTCTTTTGCCTCTCAGATTGACATATGCTATCGTGTCAGTTTCAGAATGCTTTTTTTTGGCAGTTAAGCCTTCCTCAATCTTCTGTATAGATCACAATTTTGTCTTAAGTAAGTTAGCTTTTAAGGAAACAGGCACTCTTTTTCCATTTTATTTATGATATAAGAGGAAGCAACAAAATTTGGAGTTATTATTATAAAAGCATGACCTTATCAATTCTCTGCTCAAGAAGTTTTAGTTATTTCCTGTTGCCTTTAGGATCAAACACAGATGTTTTTCTTTGGTATTTAAAACCCTTCACAGTCCAGCCCCAGCGTGTCTTCGGAGATTACATTTGTATTGTCTTCGGTCATACCCTCTATTGCATCTAGTTAAACTGCACTGCTCACCATTCTGTGTTTGGGACACTGCATTTCCTGCCTCCATGACTTTGTACAAGCAGTCCCCAGTTCTAGAAATGCTTTCCCACCACACCTCCATCTCTCATACGTAGTTCCTTGTTCCTTTCAAGCCTTAACTCAGGACTCCCTCCTATAGACAGACCTACCTGATCCCTCAAGTTTTTAGAGTCCTTTTTTTCCTCCCTGAAATTACTTTTTATGTAGTGTATATATTATTTGTGTATATCATTCATATTATTACATATATTTGTATGTATTACTTTTTGTATTCTTTGTATTTATTCCTTGTTATATTATTCCCCCCATAAAGGTAAGCCACTTGAGGTCAGAGACTGCTTTATTTTTCTCTTCCTGTCTCCTGTATATCATTTAGTAAATGCTCATTTAAAAAGGTGCCATTTGGGGAATTGCAAACTCTATCAGAAAAGTGGCATTTGTAATTATAAGGAAATTTTTAATATGCATATGGAAAATGGTCACTGAGGTTTATTCATTGACTCTTAGAGAGGTTTTGACTTTTTTCTAGTCATCAAGGTATAATTTTAGTAGGGTTTATTGCTTTCCTAAACAACTAACTTTGTATCAGAACTAGGAGAATGTGGCTCATTGAAAACTTTTGTAATTATGTGTGCTCTATATTAATTTAATTAACTTTAGTATTTCTTGAGTAGCTCTTTTATGTCTAGAATTACTTTATTATTAATGCTTTCTGGGGAGAGAAAGAATAGGTATGCTCTTCTGCAGAGCAGCGAAAATTTGTAAATAGTTT
>JAQQSK010007842.1:0-13788 GCA_028658325.1 Potorous gilbertii | reverse complement strand
GGAAGTTATTTACCATCTAACCCTTACCTGAACATTCTCTAATCTACAACATATCTCCTCTTGTATTTGGATGGTCATTCTAATCCCATCTGAGCCTTTTTGGGATTTGGATCCCATCATTCAGTTAGCTATCTCTCCCAGCTTTGTATTATTTGAAAATTTGATAACAGTGCCACCAATGCTTTCATTCAAATCATTGATAAAAATGTTAAAACATTTTTCTAGTGGGTAATTCGCTATAGACTTTCTTTCAATTTGACATTGATACCTCAATTCAATACAAAAAGCATTTATTAAATTCTTACTATGTTCATATCCATTATTGCTAGCCTACCTCTGCAGTTGAGTTCAACTTAAGTGATATTTCCTTCACAAATACTTTCCTGACTCCCTTTGCTCCTGCTGTCAGATTTGCTTTTTCTGTCCTTTAAACTTTAGAGCACTTTATACCTTTTGTATTTCTCCTATCATATTTTCTCTTCTGTAGTTATTTGCATGCTTATCCCCTACATTTGATTTTGTTTTGTTTTGGCCACATTTTGTGTCTGTCTGTATTCTTGTACCTTCACGAAGTACCTTCCACAGAGTGGTTGCCTAATTAATGTTTTTAAGTGAAAGAATAAATGAATGATAAATAAACTTTACTGAGAAATTAGTTGAGTAAGAGCAGGCTGCCTTAAAAACAAGAGCTAGCAATGAATAAGGACTGTTTACAAAAGCCAAAAGTAACTGCATTTAAAAAAAGTTTGCCTACTGGTCTCAATGTCATGATAAAGTGCCAACCTTGCACTACTTAGGGACCACTTATTAGCACATTTACTTCTGTTTGTAGTTTTGCTATGAATGGTAATCACTAGTCTGTTTAAATAAGTATGTTCCTAAGATGGTCCTTAAGGAAAAACTAAACCATTCTAGGACATTGCTAAGTACATACCTGTGAAACTTTTGGCAGCTTCTTTTACAGACATAATGACTGTAATGACCTAAAAATATCTCAGCATTAGCAAACAAAAAATGCTACTAATCATTTCAGTTGATAGTGGTAATGTAATTATGACCCTAATGAATGAATTTGCTAATGTTTTCTTTCAGTTTATAGTCTTTTCACAAGGTGTGTATTTTTTAAAGTCATTATCCATATAGAATTTCTGGAACTATTTCAAAATCAGCATTCTAGTTATTTTTACTATATCATGTGTAACGTTCTCTGTGATTAAGTGTAAAATATCAGGTCCCTCTACATAAATGTAAACTTCTAGGGGAAAATTACCATTTGTTGTAGGGAGCCAAAGGTTGGAAACTTTTGGTCTATCTCCTCCTTTGTATTATTTGTGCCAAGGTGGACAAAGGTGTGGTTCATCTAGTATATGAGTAGTAGAGGATGAAGTTACCGCCTAATATATAATTCTTTCTAACTACTGTATACAGTATAGCTCAGAAATGTTTGTCCTGCACATTCATTGAATGACTTTGAAATTCAGTGCCCTAAGGTAAAGCACTACAGCCTTACCCTAGTTATGGTTCTCTGTGTAAATATTCCCAATTATCTGAAAAACAACCTAACAAAAATCTAGGTGATGTTTTTTGTTTCTCTGGTTTCATTGTGTAGACTTGACCTTAAAATATTCATCATTGGGCAATGGAACTATTATTTCTTTAGGATAAATGCATATATATTGTAATATATTGCAGATATTTATTTCATTTTTCAAGGATCTTAAAAATTGGAAATGTAATTGCATTGTATTGAATTATAAACCTTTGGGGTTGGAATATCAATTGGATAAAGTACCATCATAAATTAGCATTGGGAAAGAGTACCATTTTTATGCTACAGAAAAGTTTTGTACTTCATATTTTTATGGTACTATTTAAACGGGGAGGGGGGGTGAAATTAGGCATTTCAATGAATGGAACCACTACACAAATTAAAAATATCTTCAGCAAGTCGGACTTTTTTTTTTAAATAAAACTGAAGAATCTACAGATAGTGAGACAAACATCATGTCCTATTCACTGTTTCCATCCTTCCTGTTGTCAGGCCTTTGAGATTTAGGATTTCTCCACCTGGGAAAAACATTTACTCTTAAGTGTAACATAAATGGGTAATAGTCAACTATCATTTAATTAAGTATCTTTTCTGTGCCAAGCACTGTGCTAAGTGCTGAGAATATAAAAAAGGAGGAAAAACTCCAACAAAAAGCAATAGTAAGAAGAATTTTCTTTAGCTTAAAATTAAAAGAAGCAAAACCAAAAACCATATACGCCACAAGAAGTCAGGTTATGAAGGCTACTTGAAGCTAAAATGATCAGTTCTCTAGGACAAGCTGATGACATGAGAATTATTTTTTGTTTAATCATGAGTTCCTGAAGTGTTAGTTAATAAGGTATATATTTTGGTTAAAAAGAAAAAGACCAATGCTTCACTTTTATAGATACATGATAATTGACTAATTGCAGTTATTGTAGGATAAAAATGAAATCAGCTTATATTTATTGTCAAAGTGTGGCCCACAATGACATTGTCAGAATCCAAAAATGCTATTTATTCTTCACTTGAAAATACAAATAAACAACAAACAAAAACAAGAGATGGCACTAAAAATGAGAACTAAAATAGCCAGTAAGAGAGAGGCAATAAAGACAACCTAGGAACTTGACACAGAAATTAAAATACAAAAAATCCACCAATCATTTATTAAGCACCTACTATGTGCTGAGTTTCATGCTAGATGCTAAACCTCAAGATCAAAAATGAAATTGTCACCCACCCTCAGGGAGTTGATATTCTATTGTACACAGATAGAGTGTAAGGAAAATTTGGATGAGAGAGAGCATTAATACCTGGAGAAATCAGAGAAAGCTCAATGAAGAGAGTAGCCCCTGATTTGGGCCAGAGAGGGGCACATGAGGAGAGTGTGAATACCAAGTAAAGGGAAGGTGAATTCAGAGTCCAGAGATGAAGTATCAAATGAGAGGTAGTCCCTTTTGACAGCAACACAGAATTCAAATGTGGGGGAGGGGAGCATCTCAATGCGTACTATTTGATTTTGTTGATTTTCTTGAAAACAACACTATGTCAAATAGTGAGCTATATGGAGGTGGCTCAGATTCTGGACATTTAAAAAAATTCTCGGTAAACAGGATTTGGAGAGACTGTCGAGCTTGGGCAAGGGTGTTTCACAACCTGACATTAATCATTTGAGTTTTCTCAAATATTGGATTCATTTTTATAGTGTATTTTAAAAATATTAACAATATCTTTCGTAAGAACCACACCTAGTTAGAGATGTTAGGCTATGATTGCCTGGCAGAGATGTATTCTGAGAATACCAACAAGGAAATGAAATGGATAATTTTCCCAAACTCCGAGCAGCCCATTTGGTTTCATATAATTGGAACCAAATTTTCCATCTGCCCCTGCTCCCTGATAATAGTTTCAGTACACTTAGAGCTAAAACCATCACATTTTTTTTCCCTGTCTGAGCTTCTGCTACCATAACCCTTGATTAAATGTCAGGTTTTTGTTTTCATTGTCTTTCCTTCTTTTCCTATTTAGGTTTTGACAGCCTTCCCTCTCAACTGAATACTGTTATCACTTCTTTATTCTAATCCTCTCCCAAGCTGCCTATATTATCACCCCTCTGTTTCAGAACTTGGATTCTTACCCTTTAATCCACTAATTGGCTTTTTACCCTCAGATTGCCTTCCCCCCTCTCTGTGCTGTCTGACCCTTCTAACAACCACACACCCTTACTTTTCTTTGCCTGCCCACCATTCTCCCATCCTTTTCTTCTTTCCTTGTAATTTGTCCCTCCATTTATTAATGTCTTATTTCTTCTTTATGAAATTTCAATAAATAAGATATCCTTTTAAGATTGTTTCTTGTGCACCCACTTTCATATCTTCATTTTTTTTCAAGTAAAGATTTTTTGGTTCACAAGGACAGCACATATTGGAGGAAAATATGGTTTGGTTTCAACAACTGAAAATGCATGTAATTAGCAAATATTTATTTCTATTTCTGTTTGCCCTTTGGTGAGCAAAAGTGTATGCATATTACTCTTTTAATGAAGATTTTTCTTCCTCATATTAATGTAGTAAAATATGCTGTTTTTAGTGAATTGAAATGATTTTTTCTTCTTAGGAAGTTTATTTTAGGGGGTCCTAGCAATAAAAGAAAATGAATTACCACCAACACAATATTCCTTATAATATTTCACTTGTCTTAGGTTTTGATTCATTTTGGATATAGCTATAGGAATGAATAAGGTCTAATATTTTGTGCTCAATAGAATATAAGATCTTTGAGGACAAGAAATTCTTCATTTCTTATTTTTTTTTGTCCCAGGGTTTAGCATAGTTCTTGACACGTAAGTGCTTAAGAAGTGCATAATGAACTGAGCTGTCCTCTTCAAATATTTTCAGTTTGTCTACATGTGCAACCAAGGAATAAAAAATATTATCTTTGTGTAATTTGTGTACAATTCTATAAAAAGGTCATTGTGTAAGTCATAGCTTATGGTACTACATGGAGTTAGAATAAGATGTTCCTTGTTTCAGTCTTTTATACTACCATCCCTTTCTCCTATAATTTATTCAGGTTTTAGAATTTTCGGGGGAATCTGAATTTGTAATCATATCAAAGAATTACAAATATTTGAATAGAAAAGATTGCAAAAAGCACATTACTAGATTCTAGTGTTTTGGATGCTGAGAAAAGCAATGACTTCTAGATATTGGATTCTGACTGTAGATAATGCAAGCATCAAATTTGGTACCTGGTTAGTAGTAAGGCTGAGAGAAAGTGGAGATGGCAGATAAATAGGATTGATGGAAGAAGAGTTCAGATAAGGCCATGAGATCTGCAACAAAGAGAACCCATGACTTTGAGCATTAATTTTGTTTATAGTTAGAGTAATTACATTGAGTGGACCTGGAAGAATATAATGAGCATTTTGTTTAGACAACTGTGAATTAGACTTTTACTCTAAGTCAATATACCTGGAGGAGAACCTGTTGAATAGAACCTGACTCAAATATTAAAATATTCCTTTGTATCTGAAAGCTCACTAATGAGGTTGTTTTCTTCAGTGATACAGGTTGCAGCCCACTTATGTTTGCCCAAACTGTCTATTAGACACCTCAAACTGGATGCCCTGCAGACATTTTAATCTCAACATGCCCACAATAGAAATCCTCCTCCTCTCTAAACCCTAACCTCTTTCTAACTTATTACTATTGAGGGTACCACTATCCTAGTTATGCAGGTTTACAACCTAGGGGTCATCCTTGACTCTTCCCTTTTACTCCTCATATACAACTAGTTTTTCTTGTTTCTACCTTGATAACATGCCTTGTATATGCCTATTTCTCTCTTCTGAAACTGATACCACCCTGCGGCATAGGCACTCATCACCTCCTACCTAGACTATTTCAACATCCTGCTCTTTGATTTTCCTGCCTTAAATCTCTTCCCACTTCAGTCATGTTCTCCATTTAACTTTCAAACTGATCTTCCTAAATGCGGGTCTGATCATATCACCACATATTCATTAAACTCCAGGGATTCCCAATTATCTTGAGGATCCAATATAAAATCCCTGCTTAGCTTTCAAAACCCTTTAGAACCTGTCCCACTCCTACCTTTCCAGTCTGCCTATACCTTATTCCTCTCCATGTACTTTGGATCACTAGAAATCTTGCTGTTTCTTAAACATGATACTCTACCTCCTGACTGATCAATTTGACTAGCGACCACAAATTCCCTCTCCCTCTTCATTTCCACTTGGGCAGCTAGTTGGTGAAATGGATAGAGTCCTGGGCCTGGGGTTAAAAAGACCTGAATTCAAATCAGACCTTACACACTTACCAGTTGGGGGACCCTGAGTAAATCACCTAACCTCTGTTTGCTTCAGTTTCCTCAACTGTAAAATGGGGATAAAAGCAGCACCTACCTTGGAAGGTTGTTGTGTTGATCCAATGAGATAGTATTTATAAAGTACTAAGCACAGTGCCTGGAATATAGTAGGTCCTAGAAAAATACTTATTCTCTTCCTCTTTTCCTACCTCCTAGCTGTGCTGGGTTTTTTAATCTCTCAACTATAGTTCCTCCTTTTGCAAGAAACTTTTCCCAGTTGTCTTTAATCTTAGTGCTTTACTTCTTCGGTCATTTACAATTTATCATATATAACATACATATGTATGTATATATGTTAATATGTGTGTGCATATATTTTTACATGTTATCCACCCCTTTGGACTGTGAGTGCCTTGACAACAGTGACTATTTTTTGCCTTTCTATATACCTCCAGTGTTTAGCACAGTACTTCGCACATAGTACGTGCTTAAAAAATACTAATTTTCTGACTAATATCTCATCCATATCCTGTAAATTTGGATACAAAGTGTCTGCTCAAACTTGGAAAGGTTCTTGCTTTCTCTTGACATTGTGAAGCTACCACTGGAGCTCATGAGCTGTCCAATGATTTTTCTTCTCTTGTTATAGAACTATTTTCTTTTTCACTCATATGTTTCTTTGAAGACAGGTATTCTTTATTCTCTTTCCCCTTCATACAGTAATTCTTAGGTATATTACAGTCTAATGCAAACCCTACAGAATTTTTAATTAGGAGATCTGTGGCTATGCTGGGGCATCCATGTCCCCTTGGCTGCAGATGAAATCTCTTTCCTGCCTCTTTGTGAATAATATTTTTATGTGGCCCAAGCATAGATATTTGTGTAATTCCATTCATGAAAACTTTGTGTACACATTAGAAGTAGCACTTCTTTCCTGATGCCACTTAATAGGTCATCTTTGACGGCAACCATAAAATGGAAAACGACTTGGCTTAATATTTAATCACCATATTTATATGCTTCTATACCTGTAATAATATTTTACCCACATTCTGAATAATGTTATACAGTGGACTTGAGTTTCTTGAGCTCTGAAACGCCCTGCAAAAATAGATGGAAAGGCTTCTCTGTGGGCCCATTTGACAGATTGCAAGAGTTCAGAGACATTCATCATCTGTTTGGCCTTAGAGTAATATATTTTTGAGCTATAGAAATTAAAGGAGTCTTTCTACTAAGACATTGAAGGAATACAATCTGTAATGTTGGAGGGTTTACCCCTACTAGTGAAATCATGAATATATTTTTATTTTTAATTATTTTATCACTTAATTTGGCATGTTTTCTTTTTAATTACTATGTATTATCTGCTTTGAATATAATGAATCATGAGGCTTAAAGAATTAAAGAAAATATTTATATTAAAAAAATAAAGCTCCCATATTCTGTTTGTAGTATGATTTTCTTAAATTCCTTACTTGATAGTTAGCCAGGTTGGAATAATGCTTGGGGTTTGAAGACTACTCAGTGAAGTGAAAGCTACAGTAGATTCTACCTAGTTGGATAAATTTTGATTATGGATTTGGTGATTGACTGTATGGCTATCAATCAAGGATATTCAAGGATAAAAATGAATGCTTGTTTACAAAAGGCTGAAAATGATTTTTTTTTTAGTATGGCAAATCATTGCTCATAGAGTCATAGATTTATAGGGTAGATAAGTCTAGTCCAATCCCCTCATTTTACAAATGAAGAGATAAATATAGAGAGGCTAAGTTACTTGCCAAGGATCACATAGCTAGTCATTGTCTGAGATGGGATTTGAACCCAGGATTTCCTTACTTGGAGTTCTGTGCCCCATCTAGGTAGTATCCACACTCATGAAATACATATGCTTTAATAAGGAAATGAGGCCAGAACTAAAGGCGGAGACTGTGTGAGTAGTGAAAATGGGTCACATTTAAGAGATGTTATGAAGTTAGAAACAGTTTGTTAGAAAGAAGAAAATTTGTCAGCTGATTGGGCATGGAGGAAAGGAGGAAAAAGTAGTCCACAATAAAGCCAACTGGGAGAATAATGCTGTCTTTCACAAAAATAGAGATCTTTGGAAGAGAGTTGGACATATAGTGAACTCTTCTACATGTTAAATTTGAGATGTCTTTGGGTCAACTAACTTGAAGATATCCTAGAGGCAGTTGATAATGCAGGACTGAAACTCAGGGGAAAAATTAGGCCTGAATATTTAATTCCAGGAGTCATTGACTAAGAGACAATAATTAAACCTGTACCAGTGATGAGGTCACTGAGACAGTGTAGAGGAGAAATGTAGGAATCTTAGGACAGGGATGGGGAACAACCAGATATGGGATATGATTTGGATAATCAACCAGCAAAGGGAATAAAGGAGTGGTAGGACAGGTAGAAGGAGAATCGAGAGAGTTTTGAGATAGGAAAGAACGAAGAGAGCAGTTAACAGAATCAAATGTGGCAGAGAGGTAGACAGGGATGGGAAATTTTAAAAATGAATACCAGATTTGTCATTTCAGAGATCTCTGGAAACATTGGTGAGAGTAGTTTGAGTGATGAGGTCAGAAGTCAGAGTGTAGAGGGTCCAGGCAGTGAGTATAGACACACACTTCTTTTTTCTATGACTTAGGCTAAGAAATGAAGGTGAGATATAGGGAGATAGCTTGAGGAAATGGTTGGGTATGGCAAAGGCATTATAAACATGGTGTACACTTGGGCATTTTGAAAGTTGTAGAGAAGGAATCAGTATGGGGGGAGGCAGGAAGGGAGAAGAGGATGCATATGAAGAAGAAAAGGATGGGAAAAGGGGAAAGAGGGGAAGGGCAAGGAAGGGAGAAGGAAAAGGAGGGGAGAGGAGCTGGAAGAGGATTAAGGCTACAATCTGTAGACAGAAGGAGGGACCAAGGGCACATGGGGAATGGCTAGGAGGAAGGGGGATGATATGAAGAGGTCCTGAGATACAGAGAAGGCCAGAAGAAGGAAGTCATGTCAAATGGCCTTAATTTTCTCAGCAAAATAGGAAATGAGGCCCATAACTGAGAGAAAGGGAAATGTGAGAGGTTTAATGAGAGAAGAAAGGTCTTTAAAGAGTATTGTAAGGTTCAATTTGTGTTTTAGATAATATCACTTTTATTGCATATTGTACTTAGATATAGTATATAAAGCAATAAGTAAGTGTGGTTTGTTATGTAAGCCACATGATGTTGAGATGACCAGGAAGAGCCCTGAAGGCATGGTTCCAGTCACAATAAAGAGAAAAATTCACTTAAGTTTCCAGTGGGGTAGAAATGAAGATAATGACTGTAATGCAGACAGCATGGTGTGAAGATGGCCTGGAAGTACTTGAGAAATTTTGAGTTTTAAGTCAGTAGGATTTTCTTTTTAATGGATTATTGTCAAGTGTCCTTAACCAAAACCTTCAAGATGTAGATTGAGACCTACATTTTTGGAAATGACCAAAGTCAGAATTTGTTTTGCCTGACTATACTTTTCTGTTAAAAGGGTTTGGATTTTGCTTTTTTTCATTGTGATGAATAGAAGGTGTAGGGGAGCTACAGATATTCTCATCTCCCTTCAATCCTGTCCTCCCTTCCCAAAAAACCCCAGAAAGAATGAGAGAGGGGATCACAATCAGGGTAGCTTTGAAACTTACACGTTGATTTTATTACACACTTTTAAAAGAAAAGCAAGCTCTACATGAGAGTCAATTTCATGTCAATCCTTTCTCAATATATATATGAAAATGTTCATTTTGGGGGAATGACTGAACAAGTTGTGGTATATGAATTTAATGCAATATTATTGTGCTAAAAAAATGACAAACAGGCAGAATTCAGAAAAACCTGGAAAGACTTATATGAATTGATGCTGAGTGAAGCGAGCAGAACCAGGAGCACATTATATATGCAGTAACAGCCACAGTGGGTGAGGACTGATTTTGATAGACTTAGCCCTGCTCTGCAGTGCAAATACCTAAAATATTTCCAAAGGGCTAATGATGCAAAATTCCATTCACATCCAGAGAAAGAACTATCAAGTTGGAACATAAATAAAGCAGATTATTTTCTCTTTTGTAATGTTTTGTTTTTCTCATGGTTTCTCCCATTCACTATAATTCTTCTATGCAACATGACTAATGTAAAAATGTGTTTAATAGGAATGTATGTGTAGAGCCCATATGGGATTGCATGCTGTCTTGGGGAAGGAAGAGGAGAAAATTTAAAATTTATGGAAGTGAATGTTGAAAACTGAAAACAAATTAATACATTTTGGAAAAACAATAAAATGCTGATTTGGTTTGGTGTTTAAGTTCAGAATTTTTAAAAAGGAAAATAAAAAGTCAAATGTTTTTAAACAGCCTATATAAAGATAGAGCTAATTGGAAAGATTTTTTTCTTCAAGTCATCACTAATATCTTGATTTCTACAGTGTTTTTCAGTTATTTTTGGAGCTGTACAAGAAGTTAATATTATTTTCTGATACCTTAGTTTTTTTGGAACAGAAATCTTAAAGAAACTGGTAGCATAAACAACAAAAAATGAAGTCTTTTAAATAAATCAGTAGAAGTCAATATTATTCTTTCTTCTTGTTAAAGTAAATATCACTACATTCAACCAGCTTCTCATTAAAAAAAAAAGGATGAGGAGGAGACCATCTGAAAATGGTTTCTGGGTCATATCATAATACAAAGAGTGTTGTATTTCCTTTATGTACAACCCCTTTGTCCTTTCTTATGGCCATATGGGACACAGGTTTGCCATGGAGAAAAGAAACCCAGATGATCTCAAAGTTCGTTTTAGCTGTTTGAAGTCAATTCCCACTTGCCCATCAAATATTTTTTTCCAGACTTGTCAGCAAGTTGTCTTTTATTTTCTCATTCCTCTCTGATGGAGGATGGAGGAACAGTGGAGTGGCCAAAAGACTATAGGCAGGTGGGAATACAAGGCAGAGAAGCAAGGGACCTAAACTGGATAATCAACTTTGGATAACTCAGATCAGTGGTATTAGGGGTGCTTATTTAATTTAATTAAACTTAATATACTTCTACTTTAGAATGTGACTGTGAGATAAGACTACCTTCACCTCCTTTCTGAAAAGTGTACTTCTAACCATCTTCCCTCTTTGAAACAAGTCCAAGTTACACATCATTAGCATTGGTTTTTTATTTCAGTTTGACTTAAAGGAACATCCTTTCTTCCCCCTTTTTCCTTTTGCCTCTTTGTTATCATCAAGAGAGGTGATAAACTTGTGCCTGGTCAAAAGAGGGTTAAGAAGTACTTACCACTCTAATACATCTACCAACTCTCTGGTCTTTTTAATTTTCATGTTTCTTTTACAAACAGGTACTTTTCTTCTATATAATATGCAAATCTCTCAGCTCCGAAGAGCAACTGGATGGGGATATGCATTTCATCTTAAAACAAAGACCAAGAAAAAATAATAATATGAAAAAGTTATTCAAAGGATTTCAGAAACAGGTGTTCTAAGTCTACACTAATTGGATTTCAGTTAATTATTCCTTTTACTTTAGGGAATATAAGAAAGAAATATAAAAAAATCCCTGAAAACTTCTCTGACATGCTAATTGCTCTAATATTATTTAACCTAGGCTAGGAAACACACACACTCACACACACACACACACACACACACACACACACACACACAGTCTCCAAAAATCCTCTGTGACCAAAGTCTTAATTACCTTTTTTATCTTTTGATTTTAAGAAGCAACTTGTAGGCATTCTCCTATAGTGTCATGTTTAAGGCTTTTCTGATTCAATGTATTTAAAACTATTCATTGTATTTTAATTTTTCTTATATTGATGCTCACATACACATGTATATGTGTACATACATAGGTGTATAATTTACCTTTTAAAAAGATTGATGTGGGGCACATTGCTATCTAAGTAATATTTTTTCTTGATTTCTTCCTGATCCTGATGCCTTTTAAATTTTTCTTGTGTTTTTGTTTTGATGGAGAGAGCTGGACCAGCAGTCGAGTAGATCCATGTTCAAATGCTATCTTAGGCATCTGCTAGTTATTTGAACTTGGGAAAGTTAGCCTGGGAACCTCAGTTTGTCATCAGTAAAAAACAAAATAAAATAGTACTTTCTTCATAGGGTTGTTATAAGGATGAAATGAGATAATGTCTTTAAAACACTTTCAAACTTCAGAGCATTATATAAACTCCAAAAACTGTTCTTACCATTGTTGCTGTGGTAACAGTAACAACAGTAGTTATAGTAATTAATAATAGCATGGCAATAGTAACAATAAAATATATTTATTTTTTAATAGAAAAGTTACATCTTTTTTCTGGGAGAAAATACTATTAAAAAGATAGCAATTTTCTGAGGAACCGACTTTTAGCTTTTAAGTTCCTTTCATGCTCTGTAAGGTCATATATATAGATCTTAGGACCAGGAGCCTAGGACTCTCACTGTATAGGAAGCCTAAATTACTGTGGGCAGTGTGATGCAGTAGAAAGAAAATTGAACTTGGAATTAAGGGACTTGTATCTAAATTCTTGCTTTGCTGTTTTTAGCTGTGTGTTTTGAGGTGTCACTTTGTACCGCAGGCCTCAGTTTTCCCATCTGTAAAATTTAGGCACACTTTGGAGATATTGTGGCTTTGATTCTAGACTACAACAGCAAGTAAATATCACAATAAAGTGAGTCATGTGAATTTTTTGGTTTTTCAGTGCATATGTTTACAATGATTTTACAACATACTATTGTCTATTAAGTGTGCAATAATATTATGTCTAAATAAGTACATATCTTAATTAAAAAGACTTTATTGCTAAAAAATGCTAACCATCATCTGTGCCTTCAGCAAGTCATAATCTTTTTGCTGGTAGAGGATCTTGCCTCCATGTTGATGACTGCTGACTAATCAAGGTGGTGGTCCCTGAACGTTGGGGAGATTTCTTAAAATAAGACAACAGTACAGCTTACCACAACAATGGACTCTTCCTAACATTGTAAGGTTATTCATTGGCTTAATGTCTATATTGTTGGGTCTCAGGGAGTAGGGATACCTGATGAGAAGGTGAGAGAAGGGAATGGTGGTTCCATAGAGCAGTCAGAACACATGCAACATTTAGTGATTAAGTTCTCTCTCTTATATAGGCACGGTTAATAAAGCCCCCAAACTACTGCAATAGTAACATCAAAAATCACTAATCACAGATCACTACAACTAAAAAGTTTGAAATATTGTGAGAATGACCAAAATGTGACATAGAGACACAATGTGAGAATATGCTATTGAAAAAATGGTGCCAATGGATTTGCTCAAGGCAGGGTTGCTGCAAAACTTCAATTTGTAAAAAAAAAAATAGGCAATAAAACACCCCCCACCCCCCAATTTCTGCAAAACATAATGAAGTGCAATAAAACAAGGTATGTTTGTAAAGGAGTTTGACCACATGATCTTGATGGACTCGTCCAGTCATAATTCAATCCTTGTGCTCAAGTATTTTACAAGAATTTTGTTCTTCGAGGTAGTATGGTATAGTAGAAAGAATAATGGCTCTAAATTTTCTCTGTGACCCTTGCTGCCTTTGTGACCTTTTGCAAGTCAGTTAACTTCCTTGTGTTTCTGTGTCCTTAATTGTACAATTAGGTAGGTTGAACTACATAACCTTTGAGGTCCTTTCCATCTCTATATTTATGATACCAAGAAAAACTGGGCTCAAATCTTGTTTTTAGCATACACTATCTATGTGACCTTGGAAAAATCCCTTAATTTCTCAGCGTCTCCCATTGCTTTAAGATCATAAATTGCAGGTAAACTGTCATTCTGCAGAAGTATTTTCAACTACTGCCATTCCTTATACTAATGAAGTTACAGGAGCAGAAAAAAAAATATACATTTGCAGCTCTCCAACCCTTTT
>JAQQSK010007841.1:0-13789 GCA_028658325.1 Potorous gilbertii | reverse complement strand
AACTATGGCCACAAAGCTGTAACATATATTCTCCTTAGGATAAGGGAAAATGATTACAGTTTGGCAGTCAATGTATGTAACTTACCAGTGAGGCTGTTCAGATGAATTAAAAAAAAAATTCCTGTAATAACTTAAATTGAAAACAGGAGTTAGGATTGAGTCACAGAAGATCAGGAGTGGAAGGGACCTTAGATATCATCCACTTCAGGGCTTCTTAACCTGTGGTCTGTGAGCCTGATTTTTTAAAATGTGTATATTTTAATGACTATTTTTATATAATCGATTTCCTTTGTAATATTATTTTATTTTATTAATTTACAATACATAATATATTTATCAATATACCTCATATGTTTATAAAAACTTGTATTTTGTGTATTTACATGATTATATTACATTGATAGAATGATATTATATTTTAAGCTATTTTTATATATTTATGTATTTATAACATTATTTTGAGAAAAGGTCCATAGGCTTCACCAACCTGCCAATGGTGTCTATGACATATAAAGGGTTAAGTGTCCCTGAGGTAGCTCACCTCTCTCTCTTTGCAAATGCAGCTCCCTCCCTTTCCTTCTCCTCTCCAAAAAAGGTAAGTTTGGATGGCCAAAAGTTGCCCAGTTGACCTAGGTTTTATTGCCCCCTTTTCCCTTTCCCCTTCCCCTTTCCTCTCCCCTCTCTTCTCCCTTGTCCTGTCCTGTCCTGTCCTGTCCTCTCCCAAACCTTAAACCTGCTACACTCTGAAACTGGTACTGCACGGGGCCCCTGCCAAGGCTAGCTTTACAGGGATTATCAGTAGTAACTGTTGCTGTTTCCCTCCCAGCCTGATGTCTTTGTTTTTCTTGACCTCATTCAAGGGACCATGCCCTGGCTACTTCTTAAACAGGCCTATTCAATGAATGGCCATTGCTTCACCCTAAGTGAGTACCTGCAAAGACCTTGGCCTAGAGGGCCCAAGGTCTCCCAGTGCATCCTGGGTCATCTCCAGTCATCCTGAGGAATATCTGGTCACTGGATTCAGACGGCTCTGGAGAAGTGAGGCTGGTGACCTGCACAGCCCTCCCTTACTCAAAACAAAGTCAAGTGCAAGTCATGTCATCATGTCTCTGATGGCATGATCTTCTTTAGCAGTGAAGGACAAACACAATCACGATAAATGCAGAAACTAAGGTGTAGAGAAATGTGGGTACTAACTGACAGGATTAGAATTCAAGTCTTCTGACTTCTCATTTGGTAAGTTTTCTACTATATTTCATTTCTTCTTATTGTTGGCTGTGTTTGATTCAGGATGATCTTGTGTTTCAAGTTCAGAACTGGAGCACCATGAGATACTCAGTGACCAAATCATTCAAAGACTAAGCCTAGCAAAAGTTTAAGGAAATTTACTTGTCATATCAGGTAAAGGATACTCAGTAAAGATACAACATGAATTCAATTGAATGTACTTTCCTTGCTTCTCTGTTGCTTGGCTCACCTATTCATTGAACTTGAGGGAGATCAATTCTTGCTTTTTGATAGGCTGGCTTTGATATTTAGGTCATCATGAAGTCCCGTCCCTTAGCCTCTAGAGCCAGTTGAGTCTCAAGATTGATTTCAACACCTTTCAAGGAGAAACTAGCATAATTTACATGGCAGATGTTACTCCTACTACATTTCTGATCCTAAATTAGTAAATGGAGCTATAATTTCCTTCTAGAAAACTTAGTCTAAACCTGAATGTTAATTAACAAAATTTCTCTCCAACACTTCAGTCATAACATGATGGATCATCAGAATATATCATAACACAATGTAGTCTTCCCTCTTGTGTTATTAATATTTTACTGTTTCCCATACCACACTCAGATGATCTGGATCATATTGATTTCTCACTATATGACAGGCTCACCTTTTTGTTGAATGATGCATGTCCTGTATTTATGGCACTTTGTAAATATTCTGATATTCCAATGGATCCATGATCTTGTCCATAGGGGTGCTCCTTCTGGATGCAAATCTTGACCCACTCATGCCTATCAGTCCTGTGTGTGTTCTCTCCATGTCCTCATGTAAATCTGTCTTCTGGGGATCCATCTAATATCCTCAGAGGCTTTCATTTTGTGCTTTTGACACTATGTAGATACCAGGGGAGCCTATGGTTATATCCATCCTGGTCTATGGCTTATCCCTTTCTCTTTCTTTGTGAGAAGCCCATTTTCTTCTCTGGGCATATATTTCTCTAATGACATTTAAAACAAAAACAAAAGAAAAAAAAAACAGTAACCTCAGAATTAATAAATTCAGCCTTGAGGTAACTGGCACTATGTTTTACTTAATTTAATGGTGGGGCTATCCTCCTGGAATCCAAGCTCCAAGCTTTTATGCCAACTTTCATGTTTTCCTATTCTTCTTAAGTCACAAAGTTTTATTCATTCTACCTTCAGTTTGTTCATTGTATCTGTGCCTTTTTCTTCTTTCATGAGTTGATTCATTGAACCAGTGTAGGTCTTCACAACCTAATGCCTAGATGACTGCACCCTTAACACCATCATCAGAGCAATTTTTCTAACATCTGAAATATGGCCAGCTAGGTGGTATAGTGCATAGAGCACCAGCCTTGAAGTCAAGAGGACCTGAGTTCAAAGGCAGCCTTCACATACTTATTAGCTGTGTGATCCTGGGCAAGGCATTTAACCCTAATTGCCTCCAAAAATAAAAAACAAAAGGGGAAATGTCTTAAATATCTATTGGTATCTCATTGTTTGGGAATATTACTGAAAATCCTCAGCCATTTGCATAGCTCCATAATTTACCACCTCTCTCCCCATTTCTTCTAAGTTCCTCTTTTTTTTCACTGCTTCTTAACAGAAGTTTCCCACTCTGGCTAGGGTAGAAATCTCATTGATTCTATCTATTACCATACCTTGCTGATTTATAAAATTCTAACTAACAATTTAGAGCTGGAAGGGACCTTGAAGGTCATTTATTTCCCCATTTCCCCATTTTGTAGATGAGGAAATTGAGACACAGAGAAGTCAAAGGATTTGCTCAGGTCACAAAACAGTAAATTGTTGAGACACTCCTCAACTCCAAGTCCAATGCTTTATCCATTGCAGTATGCCACATTTTACTTATATATCAAAATAGAAAGCCTTTCCCTCTTTTCTCCACTTATCTAAAACTTAACCATCCTCAAAGATCCAGCAAAAGACCATCTGACTTCTAGAAGGTCTTTTTCACCACTGTAGCTCCAACGTAGCACTGTAGCTTGCTTTGAGTTCCTACAGCGATTACTACATGTATTGTGCTCACACTTACCTAAATGATTGGCTGTTTGGAGACTCCAAGGAAATTGCTTAAAGATCTCTGTCAATAGTAAAGGACTGTACTCATGTGATTCATTAGGATAAATACCACCTATTGGGACTTGAACTTCTATGGCTTTGTAGTGATTGAATAAGGCAAGATTAAAAAGTTTTCTGTCTCATGACTTTTTCCCCTTCTGAAGCATTCACAATTTCTCCATATCTTACGAAAATCTGACTCAATCTCTCTCTTCTTTAAAAATTTAGTTTCAATAGATATTTTTCCAATGAACAAAGCTCTTACATCACACCAAGATGAGGCACCCTCCAAGGGGCAGTTAAAAAAAAGCAAATAAACCTTCACTAACCCTTGACTTGATTAACTTTCTGCTGCCCCTTCCTGAGGGAAGCCTGTGCTTGTGTTTGTGATCAGCACCATTTTCTCTTTTTCTCTTCTTTTTTAAGATTTATTTATTTATTTTTAGTTTTCAACATTCATTTCCACAAGATTTTGAGTTCCAAATTTTCTCCCCATCTCTCCCCTCCACCCACCCCAAGACACTTTCTCTTTTTCTTACGGAGGTGCTTCTCTCCAGCGTCCACACACTTTCTTCAGATGCAATATTAATACAAATACCTCGTTTATACAACACTTGAGGAAACTGAAGTTCAGACATATTAAATTACTTGCCTAGGGGTACTCAATTGGTAAATGTCACTGTCAGGAGATCTGGGTTCAAATCCTGTTTCTGTGTTCACTATAAAATAGATAGACCTAAGGCAAAGCAAGTTATTCAAATGTAAAAATTCTTGTATCCATTTTTTCTGATCATAGGTCTTCCCAGTTCTTCATTTCTTTACTTTAGGTCTCAGTCCCTCAGGTCATTTCATTCTCCTCAGTCTTGTCAACCTGTCATCTGCTTTTGTTCGTTTGTTTTCTCCAACCTCCTAAATCTCAGGGGGAGACTTTCTTTTTGTTCATACCCCAGGTCCAACCCCTTTTGAATTTAACCTTACAAGTACCTTCACTATCGACAATCTCCAGCCTCTGAGTTCTCAGTCCACAATCTGATGAGGCTTTTTCTTGATTGTAGGCTATTGGGTTCCCTGAACTAAGCAATACCCTGATACTAGTGGTTTTTTGTAATAGTTTCTCCTTAACTGTTTTCCTTCTTTCTTTCTAGTCTTTTTCTCTTGTACTAGGTCTTAAATCTGTTAGGGCTATAGGATCTTGGATTTAGAAGACACGTAGGAGATTTATGTATTCTATTATCTCTTCTAGTTCTTTTATTTTATGGAGGACTCATAATTCTTCTGACATTGTTTATTAAAACTCCTCCACTCGAAATCAACATAATTTTATTGCCTTCTGCTTCTTGTCATTGAAATCATAGCTTTACTTTTTTTAATTTAATTTTTTTCTCAAATATATTGGAATTTTTTTAAGATTCAGTTTTTAAAAAAATTTTGAGTGTCAAATTCTCTCCCTTCCTCCCATGTCCCCTCCTTGAGTAGGCAAACAATTTGATGTAGATTATATATGTGCAGTCATGCAAAACATTTCCTTATTAGTCATATAAAAGAAAATGTCAACCAGAAATATATACAAATAATAAAGAAAGCAAAAAAATATTATGCTTCATTCTTCATTCAGACCCCATCAGTTCCTTCTCTGGAGAGGGACAGCATTTTTCATTGTGAGTCCTTTGGAATTGTCCTTCATCATTGTATTGCTGAGAATAGCTAAGCCATGGACAGTTGATCACTATACTGTTCTATTGACCAGTGTTGCTGTTACTATGTACAATGTTCTGATTCTGATCATTTCACTTTGTATCAGTTCATGTAAATCTTACCATGTTTTTCTGAAAGCATCCCATTCATCATTTCTTATAGCACAATACTATTCTATCACAATCATATATCCCAACTGGTTCAGTCATTCCCCAATTGATGGGCATCCCCTCGGTTTTCAGTTATTTGCTACCACCAAAAAGAAAACCAATTTCACTTAAAAAAGTAAAACAATACTCTAGATTCCAATTCCCCAACTCTTTCCCTTGGTACTCTACAAGACCACCAAGCTCAAAGATTCTGACCACTCTTCTAAGCAACCAAATTCCTTCATTCCCTTCTTCTAATCAGGATTATTGTTGGTTTAATTATTTTGTAATTTGGTACTTTACTACTAATCCAGTTTAGTTTGGATATGTGCAACTGGCATGCTTAGAGAAAGGGACACTTCATGCCTAGGAAGTCTTATCAATCATATGAAGTCTCTATATAAAGTGTCATAACATCTATCAGAAGACCTAGATTAGAATCCCTGCTCTCCCACTTGTGGAATCTTGTATTACTAGTGCAACCTTGGGTAAGACATTCAACATTATTAAGACTCAATTTCCTCATCACTAAAATGAGGAGATTGGACCAGAGTATCTCTGAGGACTCCTTTTAGTCCAAATGAATTATTTTTCAAGTTCTGCATAGAAGCTGGGAAGCCTGGAAAGAATCCTTCAGAAGGTGGCATTAGAGCTGAGTCTTCAAGAAAGCCATGAATCCTAAGAAGCTAAAGTGAGTAAAGGAAAAAAATTCACATCTGGGGAATGGCCTTCAAAGACCCTCAGAAATGGGAGTGTGTAGAGGAACAGCTAGTAACCCTGTACAGATAGAACGTCTTAGTCTATTTAGTTACTATTTTTACACCATAAAGTTGTAGAATTTTAGGACTGGAAAAAAATATATACACACATATACACATATTATATATGTATGTGTGTATATGTACATATATATACACATATAAATATATAATATAAATATATTTAAATATGTATGTGTGTGTATATATATATATGTATATACACATAAATACACATACCTAAAAAGATCCTTAGAAATCCTCTGATCCAACTTTCTTATTTTAAAGGTGAGAAAACAGTATTATTGAGGTTAAATAAACCCAAGCTTGTTCAGGTCACACAACTTGCAGAACCCAGATTCTAACTCAGGTCTTTTGATTTTAAATCTCATGCTCTTTGCAAGCTTTTCCTACATGATCTAGTCCAGGGATGGGGAATCGGCAGCCTTGAGGCCATATGTGGCCCTCTAGGTCCTCAAGTGTGGCCCTTTGACTGAATCCAAACTTTACAGAACAAATCCCTTTAATAAAAGAATTTATAAAACTTGGACTCAAGTCAAAAGGCCACACCCCAAGACCTAAAAGGCCACATGCAGCCTCAAAGCTGCAGGTTCCCTACCCCTGATTTTAGTCCAATCCCATGTTTGTAGATATGAGGACAATGCTTCTCAAAGAAATACCTAAGATTTCACATTTATGTTTTATCATTTCCATCTCAGTTATAGACACTGAATTATCCTTGACACAATTTTTAAAAACTCATTTCAGGTCAGTGAGGTATGGTGGTAGAGTTTTGCCTTTCTCAATACTCATCTCCTCTAAATTGCTTTGTACATATTTTTTGTTTTTACTTAATCTATGCACACGTTGCATTCCCTAGTGGAATCCTCAAAGGCAGAAAATGTTTGATTTTCGACTTTAGACACTTACGTCCTGGCTGAATTAAATTGACTCTGAATTTCATCACCATCATCTTAACTCTAGATCTTTAAAGAAGTCTAAGGAATAAGATAATATTAAAAATATATGTATATATTTTCTTACATGAAACAAATTAAAATTTGACACTGCTCATTGCTTAAGTGTATATAATTAAGATAAGACAAAATCACCACTAACGTTCAGTCAGGTTGGGTTTTATCCCAATCCTATAAGCTACTTGTGGGCAGGATGTCCTTATAAGTTAAATAAGCAACATAACGCAACTCTAGACACTAGGAAATTAAACTGTAACCAAAGTCCAGAGAACAGTTGACAAATTGAGTTCTAGATGGGCGAAGAAACAGATACTAATATGTTACCCTTTCCTAGATGCTAGGAAATCCCACTTACAATTTATGGTAAATTCTTTTTGAGGATCTCCTTTTGGATTCAAATTCAGAAACCTAATTAAAATAATATACTCTCATCCATTAGTCTTAAGCTTTCTAACCGTCTCCCTGTTCTCCCATTTCTTTATTCAGAGGCAGTGAACAAGGTCGCCTTCTCCTTTCTCTTGCCTTTTTCCCACTTACACTCCAGGCTTAACCATCTCCATTCAGAGCCACAGAATGGAACAATGTGGTTTTGTACTTCACAACAGCCATTGCTTTATTTACTCGGAATAGCTTTTCTGCTCAGTCTTAGGAGAAACACCCACGTTCCCCCTGTCTCTCCTGGGCACTGGGCTTTATAAAGTCCATCCCTGCAAGTTTATTGCTGGCCTGACAGAGAAAGAGAGGAGAAAAAGCTGGGGGGCCCAGGCAAGGTGTCCTATCTAATTGCAAGCGAGCAAGTGGGAGAGTAAGTAAAGGTGACAAAATATATAGTTGGGCACATTGCCCAGTCCCTTTCTCTCATGTGGATCATAAAAGGGACCTTGTCAGAAGGAAAGGGGGTGAAGGGATATTCGACATCTGAATTCCAGTAAGCACTGAGTGAGAGCCACAGAGGTTATGATGTTTATTGGGGACACACATGTGTGCACACCCACACACACGAATCCAATGACAAAGACAAATAAACCCACTTCTGCATTGGGCTTTATTGCTGGTCTGATACTAGCCCAATGCTACTGCCCTTCAGAAACTAGAGTAAAACATGTAACTTGTATTAAAAACCTTGAAGGAAAATGATAATTCCTGCTAGATAGTGGAGGGTATTAGGTCTGAATTTATAAGACAGGATTTCTTCATCTAGGATCCATAGACAGATCACTGAATAAATTTCTAGGGGACTGAGAAGTTGGATAAATGGGAAAAAAATGCATCTTTATTTTCATTAACTTTTAACTTAAATTTAGCAAGTCCTCTAATTATGAATATAGGTGATCACTGGATTATTCTCAGAATCTACAGACTTTATCACACTATAGAAGGGATCTGTGATACCACAAAGGTTAACCCCCAAGGCAGGGTTGCAAGAAGAAGCTGCAAAGCCAATTCAGGTTGGGAGTATTGATTTCACATTACTCACCACCAAACACTCTATAATGTTCCAGACAAACTGTCATAAATGACATTTAGTCACCCACCTCCATACCTTCTTAGCACCTATCTCCCATGCCAGGTATGCTCTCTCTCCATAGCTCTGACTTGATCTCCCTTCAAGGTTCACCCTAAGTATCATCTTCTACGTAAGATACCCCCTCCCCCTCCCTGGAGTTGTTAGCTTTCTCTCTACTCCTCAATAATTATATATATATACTCATACATACATATATATATATAATATATATATATATATATATATATATCACCTTTGCTTTTCTCTTCCCCTGCCTCCTTCCCTCAAGAAAGTATATGATTCTTTAATGTAGAGACTATTTCATTTTCACCTTTGTTTTTCCAGCTCCTAGTACAGTGTTTTTCATAAAGTAGGAGCTTAATAGATGCTTATTAAACTGTATTGGATTAAAGAGTCCTGAGGAGCTCCAAAATCCAAATGGTTGAGAGGAACAGCAAATCAGTCACCTAACAAGTGATCCAAATCATTGATTCTGAGTTAGGTTAGGAGACTAAATGTAGAAAATACTTTAGAACCTGCTGTTTGTCCGACTTTACCTGATTCCACAAGATATAGGTCTTCAATGGCAGGTATCTGAGTTCCTTCAACCATCCTTTCACTCCCCTTACTCCCAAGGGCTGATGGACCAATAGACAGGTCCTGCTAATCTCCAAGTGACTCAGTCACTCTCTTCAGGTTGTAGACCCAACAATATTTAAAAATGAAGTTTTTTTAAACTTCTTTTGTGTCCATGGATCCCTTTGGCAGTCTGGTAAACCCCGTAGATCCTTTCTCAGAAAAAAAGTTTTTAATTGCATAAAAATAAAATATATAGAATTACAAAGAAAAACAATTGTGCCGAAATAAAAGTCATTATTTTTCCCATCTGAGTTAATGGATCCCTGAAATCTGTCCATGAATCCTAGTTTATGAACCTCATTTCTACATAAGGTATCCCCAAAGCCTTAGTTCACTTTTAATTTAATGTCTTAAAGCCTAAAACTTAAAGTTACTAATGCTTAAAACTGAACTGAGACTTTTGGGGCACTTCCCTTCTCAGCCCACTACTTAGCCTTTGGCCATTTTATCTATCACTTTATCCATGTGAAACAGGAACCCAAGATCCTAAAAGACTAAGTAGTTTTCCCTCTAGGTAGTGTGACTCATTCCAGACAGTCTTCAGGGAAAGTCTGAATAGCATGTAGTTACTCATTGGCTTAAGGTAAGTTTAAGAAGAGAGGGGCAAAGAACTTAGAACCCTTCGCAATGGAGAATCAATAAGGCCTCTTCTGAAGAGCCCACACAGAGTCCCCAGGGCAAAGCAGCAAAAGGAAAGAGGAGTTGAAAAAACATCTCCTCCCAGCTTAACCCCAGGTATTGGAGCATTGCACTTAACCAAAGACCTTCCAAAGATACCACATAAAAAGTCATCAGCAGCTGCTAACTCCTTGTACAGGAACCTTGCAGAACTCCTAGGGAGTCCCTGGGGGCTATTTGCCTCAGAGAAGATATTCTGTGTCTAAAACTACATTAGCAATATGAGCTTATGTGGGGATTGAGGTTGAGACACACAGGAAGTCCTGGTAAACTCAACTGAAGAAAAATTAAGAAAGAATAGCCTTTTTATGCCTTCATCTTAAGCAGTATTTTTTTTCCGATTTTTTTGAGGTTGGACAGATATCCCACTCCAATGCTTCATTATGGTGAGAGGGTGATCCTGTGTTCCCAAGGGCTATGCCCCTGGAGAACAAACTTTGGCATGTCCAACCAAGCTGGAAAGGCTTCAAGGATAGAACTGCAACAGGCTAAGTCTGCTGTCCAAGAACTGTCTGAACTAGGAATAATAACAGCAAAATCAAAAAGAATAGCATTCATATCACTGTATGGTTTACAAAGTACTTTACACATTTATCTTAATTCCTACAACAAGGGTGCCATTTTTTTTTAACAGACTGAGAGGTTAAGTGATCTCTCCAGACACAGACAGTAAATGACTGAGGCAGTTTTCCTTGCACACTCTCTCTACTGGGCCACTATAGAAGAATTCTCTGGTTTGTACTTAGCCATGAAAAAATTGTTTTTCATGAGGAAGACCGCTGAAAGATCCACTGTGCTTATCACTTCCTCGAACTATATCTATAAAGGTTACCTGAGAGATCCCTGAGAATTGCACCCAAGTGTGAAAACTGCCAAGTTAGAGGGTAAATACAGAGTGATAGGAGACAAAATAAATAAACTGTTCAAACCGTCCCTCCCAAAACAGCAACAGTGTTGAGGGAAAATGTTAAATAAAAATTGGGAGTGATTCAGAGAAAGCTGCAAATAAAAAAAAGACAAAAAGAAAAACAAACCCCTCAGTTCTTCAAAATAGATATTTCCACCTAATGTCCCCACCTTTGATCAACTTTATGAGGATGAGAAGACAATGAAATAAAGTAGCCCTGAAATAATTGGTTCAGGTTAAGCAGCATAGGAAAGACTGCTCAACACAGGAAAGAGAAGTAGAAGTCTGAAAGTGTCCGATGCACATCCAGGAGGGAACTGTCCAAGAGAACAATGATGCCTATTCCCTGTTGAGGAAGGATTAAAGAAAAGAGTGGACCTTCCAACTTTGACCTATCAGATTGTAGGTTCCTTGAAGGCAGGCCTTTTTTTTTTTTGATATTCCCAGAACTTAACACTGTGCCTGGGGTATAGTAGTTGTTTAATAAATGCTTGTTGACTTGATTTTATAGAAGTTTCCACCAGCATGCTTAGTAGGCCCTAAGAAGAAAAGGCTTTGCTATATATTCCATAGCCTTCAAAAGATTCAGAATTATTTGCAGAGTGCATTCTGAAACTGACACCATTATAAAACAATTTCTCTATACCATTCTGAAAAACAAGGAACTTCCCCGAAGTGATGTTTTATAGCAGTAATAATGTATGTGCTTTCAGTGAATGTGGATACCAACGTGGCAAAGAATCGGAGACCCATCGTAGCTTTCTATTTTAGTAAATTTTCTGAGATCTGTCATTATGTAATGGGAGAATGGGGAATAAATCTTTATTAAGCACCTGCTATGTGCCTGACAATTTGCTAAGAGCTTTACAAATATTTCACAGTAACCCTGTGAGGTAAGTGCTATTATAAGCATTGCCATTTTACAGTAGAGGAAACTGAGGAAGATAACATTACTATGTATATTTGAATCTTTGTGCTGAATTTTCTGAGCACAGAGATACAGAGGTGATAGTCTCTCTGTAGTCTACGCCAGTCAGACCACATCTGTACTAACGAGTTTAATGCTAAGCATCACATCTCAGGAAGGACAGGAATAAGCAGAAAAAAGATAATGAAAAGCCTTGAGTCTGTGCTGATAGGAGAACTGGGTTGAAGGAATTAAGACCTTTTAGTGTGGAGTAAAGAAGACTTGAGGAGAAGTAACTGGAAAGGAATACAAGTATGGTTGTCTTTCAGTATTTGAAGGGTTGTCCTATGGAAAAGAGATTTAAATCGTTCTTCTTGGCCCCAGAGAGTATAAACAAACAAACAAAAGGGGTGGAATTTCCAAAGGCCATGTAGATTTGATGTCAGGAAACACCCTTAGAGCTCTCCGTAGGAGAATGGGTTGCTTTCAGAGGGAGTGGTTTTCCTCTTGCTGGAGGTTTAGACAAAAGTCTGGCCACTTGTATTCTGTACAGTGGATTCCTTTTTGGGTAATAGCTGGATTATATGGACCCACTAGGCTCCAATTCTAAATTCTGTGCTTCCATGAACTTCTAAGCCCTATCTCTAATCTGGAGACCATAATACCTGTCATCCCCACCTCAGTGCGCTGCTGTGCAGATCAACTGAGGGAATGTCTATAAAGCACCTTGTAAACCTTAAAACCTTATATAAATCCCATCCATTGTTACTATTAATATAATTATAATGAAAATGGAAATTTTTTCCATAGGGAAAAAAAGGTTCCTATTTTAACATTCTTCTCATTCTCTTTGACTTCCTTGAGATGGGAGGTGACAAGAAGAGGTAGAATGCAGACCTCCAACTTCGCTGCTGTTTAAGCTAAACAAAATGGTAGCAGAGAAAACTCTTCATTCTGAAATCTTTAGAACCTGCTTTGCGGGATTCAGGTGAAAATGACCAAAGTGTATTTGGTGGTTTTAGGGTAAAAAAGAAGAATATGATAACTTTCAGTTTGTTATGATCTATGATACACACCAAGGCATGGGATTTTTTGAGTTAGCATCTTAGTATTTCAGAGCTTATAAATTCTTGATTCCATCTAGATTGGTAGACATTCACAAGACATCAGATACCAAAATAGTACTCCAATGTATTTTTCAGGCATAGAAGTGACCTATGCTTCTCAAAGACTTTGCTGATAGAGCACAAACTTTAGTTGATCCTGCAAAGCTTAAAAAGCTTAGAGCAGGGGTCAGCAAATTATGACCTACAGACCAAATCTGTCTCACGGCCAGTTTTTGTACTGCTAAGAATGGGCAGTGGGCCAGATTGGATTTGCTGACTGACCCCTAGTTTAGTGTACAGAATCACAGACTACAGGATCAATGATGGAGAATGTTTCTTTTATCTAAGGAGCAGCTTTGCAAAGTGGAGAGGCTTATCATATAGTTGGCCAGAAGGGTAAGAGGAAGCACAGGAATGCCAAAAGGGAATGAGAGGAGCTGGTTTTAAATTTTGGTTCTACTTGTGACCTTAAACTACTGTGACCTTAAACAAAGCACTTTATTTTTTCTAGATCTCATTTTCCTCATCTGTAAAATAAAGAGGTTATAGGAGATGACCTCTAAGACTTCCTTTTTGCCCTACATCTAGGATTCTATGAATTTTAAAATTTGCTGATTAATATAATTTACTAAAATGTAAAGGGGTTGGGATCTGTATTGATGGTTGAAGGATCCTAGTCTACGAATCAGAGACCTTTGTAAAATAAAGTACAAAGTACCATTACCAATTGCTTTAGAAAGAAAGCCAATATGATATGCCCAGATAGTGTTCTTATGGGTCTCTATGCTACTTTCTTTTCTCCACTGTATAATAAAGTTGAATGGCAATGACACTCAGAAAGATATTTACCCAAAGGGAAAAAATGCTTAGGTTTGATTCAGGAAAGAACCAAGTCAGCTATATACCTGCCATTTCACAGAGGCAGTGTGTAGCTCATAGGACAAAAGGAGGAAAAGGATGCTGTTTACAGTAAAAGGAAATTATCTAAGTGATAGAAACTAAGGTAATTAGAGCCAGATGCATCTTCTCTTTCCTTTCTTCACTCTTCCATGGAAATTACATTCATTTCCATGGATTCAACTAGCACTTCTATGCAGATAGATGACTCACAAACCAATACCTCCAGCCTTGACCTCCTAC
>JAQQSK010007840.1:0-13790 GCA_028658325.1 Potorous gilbertii | reverse complement strand
ATTGGCTTTTTGAACCTCTTTTGCCAATTGAGTTAGCCTATTTTTCAAGGTGTTATTTTCTTCAGCATTTTTTTGGGTCTCCTTTATCAAGGTATTGACCCATTTTTCATGCTTTTCTTGCATCTCTCTCATTTCTCTTCCCAGTTTTTCCTCCACCTGTCTAACTTGATTTTCAAAATCCTTTTTGAGCTCTTCCAAGGCCTGAGCCCATTGGATATCTATTTCAGATGTTTGGGATATGGAGGCCTTGACTCCTATGTCTTTACCTGATGGTAAGCATTGGCCTTCTTCGTCAGAGAGGAAGGGCTGAATCATCTGCTCACCAAGAAAGTCACCTTCTATGTTCTTATTTTTTTTCCTCTTTTCTGGGCATTTTCCCAGCCAGTTACTTGACTTCTGAGATTCCTGTCCACCCTCGCCTAGATCCACCTACCTAGTGCTTTGGGTCTGAGATTCAAATGCTGCTCCCCAGCCTCAGGGCCTCCAGTGGCCGGCCAGCTGCTATTCAGAGTAAGATTAAATCAGGTTGGGGGGGGCGTGCAGGGCTGCCTCCCAGGTTCAGTTCCCTCAGGGGGTTTATGCAGAGACCTTTTGTAATGGAGCTGCTGCTGAGCTCCTGCCTGCTCCAGGAGCCTCTGGCCGCCTGCTGCCTCTGCTGCTGCTTCCCGAGGGGGCCCGAGTCATGGAGACACCTCGCTCCCCTCTCAGCCCGTCCAGACGTCTCTCTCACAGACCTGTGTGTCTGTGGGTGGAGAGACCTTCGCGTCCGCTGGAGATTCTGTCCCTGAAGCCTGCTCGGATCTGCTGGATTTGTTCCTATCCGTGCCAAGTGGCCAGGGCAGGGCTGGGCTCCGCTTCCATCTGGTGCGCAATGGACCTTTGGGGTCGGTTTTTCAGGGTTCTCTAGAAGGAAATCTCCTTCACCTTGTTGCTGCGTGGCTTCTACTGTTCCAGAATTTGTTGGGAGTTCTTTTTATAGGAAATTATGGGCTGTGGGTTTGGAGCTAGCATATGTGAGTCTTTCTACTCCTCCATCTTGGCTCTGCCTCCCTTCAGGTCTGTATTTAAGGAATATCAGCTTCTTAACTGTGTGGAGGATGGGTTTAGAGAGCCTGTTGAAATTATACAGGCACGAGGTAATGATATCCCTGAATTGAAAAAGTTGTGGAGTGAAAGAAGTTGAAGAGATGGGATCAGTGATACTTGGTAGCTGAAAGGTTGTGGGGCTTGAGTAAATGTGAAGAACTGAGGCCAGGTGGTTATATTCTGGACCTTGGCAGCTAGAAGAACATTAATGGCCTTGACACTAAGTTGAAGTTGAAGGGACTTATGTTTAAGATTAAGAGAATTAAGTTTAAGGGAAAAAAATTTTGTTCTGCACATGCAGATTTTTGAGTTGCCTATGGAATATGCAACTGGAGATTTTAAACTAAATCTTTAGAGTTGAAGGCTAGATATGGTCATTTTGGAGTCATCTGCATAAAGAACCCATAAAAATTGGACCCATATGAGCACATGAAATCAAAGAGAATGTAGAGAAGGAGGAGAGGAGCGTTCAGGACAGAGTCCCAAAGAACATGTATATTAGTGGCGTGGCATGGATGACGATTCATCAAAGGGAGACCATGAAGCAGCTTTCTGACACGTGGGAAAAGAACTAGCACAGAACAGTGCCAGGAGAATTCCAGAAGAGAGTGTTCAGAAGGAGGGGGTGATTTGAGGATTTAACCCCTTTGGATTTAGCAGTAAAGAGATTAGTGGTGACCTTGAGAAAAGAATTTCAGTTGAGTGGTGAGGGCATGGAAGCCGATTTCAAATTGCTGAGGTTAGAGAGAAAATTAGGGAGAGAGAGATGATTATTTGAATACTTCAAAACCCCTAAGCATCACCCCCTAACTTCTCCTTCTTAGCTTTAGACTCAAAGAATAAGGTGCTCTTTTTCTTGCCAACATTAACCTGTCTACTTCTGCCTTTAGTCCCCTACTCTTTTTTCATTCTTCACCAGGAATTTTTTTCCCATTTATTCTGGACATAACTTGTTTGTACATACTTGTTAGCTTGTTGTTTTCTCCATTGCACTATGAGCTCCCTGAAGGCAGAGACTATTTTTTGCCTCTTTTTCTGTAACCACAGAGTTTGGCACAGTGTCTGGTCCATGGTAGGTGCTTGATAAATGTTTTTTGATTGACTACTACTAATAATAATTATGGCTAGGAATTTCATATTGTCTACAATGTACCAGGCATTGTACTACTTTACAAATATTATGTCATTTGATCCTCACATCAGCTCTGAAGTGGGTACTATTATCTCTCATTTACAGTTGAGAAAACTAAGGCAAACATTAGGTTACTAAGGTCCACAGATAGTAAGTGTCCAAGGTCACGCAGATAGTAAGTGTCTTTAAGGTTGAATTTGAACTTGTATCTTCCTGTTTCAGACCCTGTGCTTTATCCACTGCTTTATGAAACTGCCTCATTTGGCAAAATATCTTTTGCTTTTGGAAGGTTCTTTTTATCATTGTCGCATAAACATTCCATGCTTTTTACCATCTATGTGCTTTTGCCTTTGTTGTTCTATGGGACTGAAATTCCATCTCTTTACTCCATCTAAATATTCTTTTAATCTTTTAACAGCTTCATGAGGAAGGTGGTATTGTTTTTTGTTCTTTTAAAAACGTGTTTGGTTACGTTCTAAGTTCTAAATTGTCTCCCTTCTTTGCTTCTTCCCTGCCCTACACTAGAGAAGGCCATTTGACACAAATATATATGTAAAACCATACTGTGCAGACTTCTCTTTATCTTTTCAGTCTCTGGGGGTAGATAGCATCTTCCTTTATAGGTCCTTTGTAGTTGATTTGTGTATTTGTCATACACAACTTAGTGGTTCACGCTTGATCACTTACAGTATTACTGCTGTTAATATTTATAATGTTCTCTTGATTCTGCTCATTTCACTTTGCATCAGTTCATGTTAGTCTTCCCAGAGTTTTCTTAAAGCATCCGGCTCATCATTTATTGTAGCACACTAGTACTGTATCACAGTCATATACTGCAGCTTGTTCAGTGATTGATCAATTGATGAGCATCCCCTAAAGTTCCAGTTTTTTGCCACCACAAAAAGAACTGCTGTAAATATTTTAGAATATATAAATTCTTTTCCTTTTTCCCTGACCACCTTGAGAAAAAGACTTAATATTGATATTGCTGGGTCAAAAATTATACATAGTTTTATAACTCTTTGGACATAATTTCAGATTGCTCTTCAAAAAGTTCTCTATACATTTGAGATACGAGACCTTTATTCAAGAAACTGTAAATATCTTTCCCTAGAATTTTCAGCTTCTAATCTTGGCTATATTGGTTTTATTTGTATAAAATTTTAATTTTTAATTTAATTTATTCAGATTATCCATTTTTCATTTCACAGTGCTCTATCTCTTGTTTATTCATAAATTCTTTTATTCATAAGTTTGATAGGTAGTATGATTTGTATTCTTCTAGTTTCCTTATGATATTTCCCTTTATATGTAGGACACATATCCATTTTGACCTTATTATGGTAAATGGTGTAAGATAGTGATTTCTACCCATTTTTGGCCAGATTGCTTTCCAGTTTTCCCAGTAATTTTTTACCAAGTAGTGAATTCTTATCCCAAAAGCTTAAATCTTTACATTTGTCAAACACAAGATTACTATGATCATTTACTATAGTATATTGTATATCTACTTTGTTCCACTGGTCCACCTTTCTATTCTTCACTAGTACCAGACATTTTTGATACTGACTGCCTTATGATATAGCTAAAGATCTGATACTACTAAACCTTCCTCCACATTTTTCTTTCATTAATTTCTTATTTATTAATTAATTACTAAGGAATAATTTAATCTTCCAAGTGAATTTTGTCATTTTTCTAGCTCAATAAAATATTTTTTTTGGTAGCTTAATTGGGATGGCATTGACTAAGTAGATTAGTTTAGATGGAATTGTTGTTTTTATTACATTGACTCTGCCTACCCATTAACAATGAATATTTCTTCAGTTAAGTCTGACTTTCTTTATGTTCAATGTAGGTCTTAGGTTTGTCTTGGCAGGTATGCTCCCAGGTATTTTATGCTATCTATGGTTTTCTTAAATGAACTATCTCTTACTATCTCTTCTTGAAGGGTTTTGTTGGTAATATATAGAAATGCTAATGATTTATGTGACTTTATTTCCTGTCACGATCCTGAAATTATTAACTTTCAACTACCTTTTTAGTTGAATTGCTAGGATTTTCCAAATATATTATCATATTAACTGCAAAAAGAGAGTTTCATTACCTCACTGGCCATTCTCATTCTTTCAATTTCTTTTTCTTCCCTTATTGCTATTGCTAGCATTTCTAATGCAATATTGAATAGTATTAGGGATAATGGATGGTCTTTGTTTCACTCCTGATCTTGAAAATGCGTCTAGCTTATCCCCATTACAGATAATGCTTGCTGATGGTTTTAGGTAGATGCTTCTTATCATTTTAAGGAAAATTCCATTTATACTTCTGCTTTCAAGTGCTTTTTAATAGGAATGAGTGTTGCATTTTGTCAAAAGCTTTTTCTTCATCTATTTACATGATTTTTGTTACTCTTGTTATTGATATAATCGACTATAATAATAGTTTTCCTTATGTTAAACTGGGCCTGCATTCCTGGTATAAGTTCCACTTGATCACATTGTGTAATCTTTGTGTTATATTGTTGTAGTCCCATAGCTAGTATTTTATTTAGTATTTTTGCTTTCATATTCTTTAGTGAAATTGGTCTATAATTTTCTTTCTTTGCTTTTGCTCTTCCTGGTTTAGGATCAGCACCACATTTGTTTCACAAAGAAAGTTTGGTAGGATTGCTTTTCAGCTCTTTATTCCAAATAATTTATTTATTATTGGAATTATTTGATCTTTAAATAGAATTCACTTGGGAATTCATCTGCTTCTGGTGCTTTTTTTTTTTCCTTAGGAGGCTCATTTATGGCCTATTCAGTTTCTTTTTGTAAAATAGGTTTATTTAGTTATTCTGATTCCTCTTCTGTTAATCCATGCTAGGCAGTTTATATTTTTATGTTCTCTCATTTCACTTAAATTGTTAAATTTATTGGCATATAATTAGGCAAAATAATTCCTAATAATTGCTTTGATTTCATCTTTATTAGTGTTATATTCACCTTTTTTGCTAGTGATTTGGTTTTTTTCTCTTTTTTAATCATATTAGTCAATGGTTTATCGAATGTGTTTTTTCCCCATAAACCCAGGTTCTATTTTTATTAGTTCAATGGTTTTTTTGCATTCAGTTTTATTAAACTCATCTTTAATTTTTAAGATTTTCAATTTGGTGTTTAATTGGGGATTTTTAATTTGTTCTTTTTTTAGTTTTTTAAATTGCATACGCAGTTCATTGGTCTGCTCTTTGTTTTATTGATATAAGCACTTAGTGATGTAAATTTTCCTCTGATTTTCAGCTTTTGCTACATCCCATAAATCTTGGTATGTTGTCTCATTTTGTCATTCTCTTTAATAAAATTATTTATTGCTTCTATGACTTATTTTTTAACCCACTCATTCTTTTTTTCCCACTCATCCTTTTAAGATTTGATTTAATCTCCAATTTGTAATGTTTCCATGGCCCCTTATTAAATATAACTTTTTTGCATTATGATCTGAAAAGGATGCATTTAATATTTCTGTTTTTTTGCATCAACTATAAAGTTTTTATGCCCTTATGTGTAGTCAGTTTTTGTACAAGTACCATGTACTGTTGAGAAAAAGGTATGTTCCTTTCTATTTCCATTCAATTCTCCCCGGACATCTATCATATGTAGCTTATCTAAGATTCTGTTCATCTCTTTGGCATTCTATCTAAATATTCATCATCCTCCAAGGCTTAAGTTGTTCCTTCTGCTTGAAACCTTATCTGAATAGCTCATCCTCTCCCTCTTTTTTTATTGTCCTATAATATTCCATTTGATCTACAAATCTCTCTTACCTGAGTTTATCTATTTCTCCATCTACCTGTCTTGAAAATCCCTCTAACCAAACACGTACATGTCAGCATCTTCTCTGCAGCTTAGTCTTTAAAGAGTTGCCTGGGGTACTGAGAGGTTAAGGGACTTGCCTTGAGTTAATATGATAAAATTAGAAGTGGGACTTAAATTCAGGTCTTCCTGTCTCATGCCCAGTTCTTTATTCTCTACACCATGGCTGTCTCGTTTCACATACTTAACAAATAATTGTAAATATTGTCTTATGTTAGCTATTTCATACTTGTTCATTTTGTCATTGCTCAAATACTATAAACTTCTCGAGGGAAGAGGTATGTCTTATAATGTTTCTTTATCATCCATAGTGCATAAACTGTTACTTAGCAAATAGGTAGGCATATAGCAAATGCATAGTGATTAGTGGTTTCCCTATAGGAAATCAGCTCAAAGCCAAAGTATAAGTTGTCACACCTTTAAGTTTTGGTAAAACTGAGTCTTTAGGAGTTTTGGAGGCAGATAAAAATGAGACTGCCTTTCTGTGCTGCTTTCATTTTTGTAAGTGCTTTTCATCTTCTGCTCTACCCTCCTGGGCAATTGGTGAATGTTGGATTAGTGTTAGATGTGTCTGTGATTACATGGTATAAAAGGTGGCCTTTTGCCTTAAATTATAAATCTTCCCCAGCACTTCAAACGTTTGTTGTTTTCTAGGTCTTTTGACCTCACTGGAAGACCTTACAATATTAGTGTCAAAGTTTGATAGAACTCCATAGAAGTTGTAGAGTGACAGATATAGGCTTGTTGATATAAGGAAAGGGTCCTAACCATTAGACTTGTCCAGCAGTAAGTAGAGTGATCCCCTATCACTTGAAAATTAGATTGCCCTTTATTAGGGATATTGAACAGTGTAGAGATTCCTGTTCAGGCATAGTTTGATCAGATAGCCTTTGAGGTCCCTACTAATCCTTGAAATGCTGGGTTAATGTGTGTTTATATTTGAGACATCCTATTACTTGAAGGATAAAGCCAAGATTCCTCAGCTTAACGTTCCAGGGCCTCTGCAGGCCAACCCCAACTTATCTTTCTAGCCTTATCTTTCATCACAGCTAGATCAATTTATTCATTGTCTCTTGAATAGACCATACATTCCTTTCACTCTCCCTTTGTCCGTGTCACTTCTCCAGTGTGGATTTGCATCCTCTTCCCTTACAAATCTGTTCTATGATATCCTAGATGAATGGTTATCCAGACTCCATTTGCCTCAGTTTCCTTATCAGAAAAATTAAGAGAGTTGGACTATATGACCTAGGATCCCTTCTAGCTCTAAATCTATTAGTCTATGATGACTTCTAGTGACAGGAAATTATGGAAGTAGTAGCACATTCAATTGTTGGATGACTCTGATTAGGAAGTTTTCCCTTATGTGGTAGTAGGTGAAAGGTGCCTCTATGACTTCTATACATTTGGTTGGATTCTGCCTTCTGGGACCAAGCCGAAGAGCAGATCCTTCTTCCATATGCCGACGCTTTGGATATTTGAAGACTCCTGTCATAGCTCAGTCCTCTTCCACAACAGTTTTCTCTTGTCTGGGCAAAGCAGAATTGTGGCCTTTGATGGATCCCTTATTACCTTGTCTCTCAACTAGCTACTAACTCTAAATCCCGTTATCTCATTTAGTCCTCCTAGCACAAGGTAGATAGAATAAATAGTAATTTCCTTATTTTATATATGAGAACACTGAGGGTTAGTGCCTTCCTCAAGGATACACAGAAAGTGAATGTCACAGCTGCAATTGAAATGAATGTCTTTTGTCCTGTTTTTTCCACTACTTCTGAGAAGAGAAAAAGATTCTCAAAGTTTGAAAAAGCAGTGTCAGCACAGATGTGATCTAGTAATTTGGTAGTTAATGGAATAATATTTGAATTTGTAATATTATTATTAAAGACATAGGCTAGCATCAGTTTCTGGAAAAAATATAGTTAGTCAATTCACTAAATATACGTGTCTTAAACTTCTTTACCAAAGTAATGGTTTGACCAAAGCCCAGATCTGTTGCTCTTGGTAAATGAACCACCAGATCTAACTGCCTCATTTTAAGTACAAAATTTGTGAAATTGATACATTCAGCAATAAATTTAAGATTAGACACAAGCATTTATAAACCAAATCTAAATTAACTTTATTATATTTAGAAGTAGCTTGCTGTGCACATTGTATAAATAATAATAACTATCATTTATATGGTGCCTTGAGGTATTATATTTGTAAAATATGAAGTTTTAAAAATTTTAAATAATTTCTACTTCATTTAAGACTGATTATCTCCCAGTTAATCTGCAGGAATAGGAAATGTAAACATTTTAAGGTCAGCTGTTGTGTTGAAGAGGCAGAAATTAGTCACAGGATTCTGGGATACTCAGACAGCATTGCTGGGGTGGTAGTGTATGCATAGAGGCAGAGCTGTGGCCATA
Organism: Potorous gilbertii; assembly: GCA_028658325.1. NCBI lineage: Eukaryota > Metazoa > Chordata > Mammalia > Diprotodontia > Potoroidae > Potorous > Potorous gilbertii. The sequence continues at coordinate 5,307 of JAQQSK010007840.1, read as the reverse complement.
GTATCATGCAAAACATAAGTAAACTGGAAGATTAAAAACAACAGCTTTGTGCCAGAGGAGGGAGCAGAAAAGGAAGGACTGTACTGATTGGCCCTTTGACCACTTGTCTGATTGCATGCTTCACTTTGGGTTCTCTTTTGTGAGAGTCAAGAGCAGGTCAACAATTGATTGACAAGTTTATTGATTCTTGAAGTTTAAGCATGTATGGGCTGGTCAGTTCCCCTATTCTACCCCTTTTTCAAGCGTAAGTGCTTTCAAATAGTGAGGATTGCCATAATCATATTTCAAGGCAAGTCTTTTGAAATTACAATTTTGAGAAGAAAACAAAAACCTTGGGAGAATCTGGAATCTTGTTTTCCTTCCTTCCCACCTGAAAGTTTTAACTTCCTCATAATATACAGGATATGTGATAGAGAGCTGTAGGGTGTATTAGAAAGAACATTATATTTGGAATCAAATAACCTTAGATAACCCAGATTCAGATTTTTGTTCTACTTTTGTTATACATGTGGTCTTAAGCAAGACATGCCTTCTCTGTGGGACTCAGTTTCCTCATCTCTAAAACAGAGGCTGTTGTAAATTAGGTGGAATCCAGTATATTCAGTGGATAGGCATCTATCTATGTACACACATATGTCCATAGTTGGCAGAATTGGTGCCTGTAGTTAAAGATTGCTGTGGAAGTGACCTAGGGTTTTGGAAGTCCAGGCAGGTAAAGTAAAAGTTGAAGGCTTTAAGTATGGGTCTGTCAATCAGGCAATGTTGTCTGGGTCCCAGTCTAACCAAATTCTAAGATGCTAATCACTAGAAGTTTGTCTACCAAGTAATGATGTGCTTTGGTCATGGCAGCTCAGGGAAAGTTTACAAAATGCCTGGAGGATTGTGATTTAGGTGTGAGCTTCTTGAGGGCAGAAAGTCTCTTTTGTGTTTCTGTTACCAAATGCTTAGCCCTGTGATTGACACATAGTAAAAGTGTTTAATAAATGCTGGTTAATATGACTAAGCAAGAGATAGAAAGGTCCATATGGAATGGCCAGACTCTTAATTGTGCCTGCTGATTAAGACAGCGATTTTGGATTCTTGGGACCTCACTGGCTATAGAAATTGTTTGCCTCTTACATAAAAGGTCCTTGTATTTCTAAGGAGAAATGGCTGGCCCCTCTGAATTTTTATTTTTAATGTATTTGTGAGCCTATTGAACTACTTTGATTTACTCCATTTACTACTTTGATTTACTCCATTAAAACTGATTCCCTTCCTCCACACATTCTTTTATGTAGAAATGATTGACATACACTGCTCTTTTATGAAACAAAAGGGAACTTGATAAACTTTTCCATTCTGAAAAGTGCTAAGTATTTAATAGATGAATGAGAATAATTTGATGTGTGACAGCTTTATGTGTATTTATCCATGTAACAATCCAATAATCACCCCTCATTTAAAAAGGTAAAGGAACATATAGGAGTTTCTGGATACTTCACTTCCCCTTTACTTGAAACCTTCAAATGTCAGTGTCAGTCATGATTTCAGTCATTTCAGTCTTTCCATGCTATTCAATTAATCTCTTAAATAGCGTTCCTCAGTATCTTCCTTAATACTACTCAGAAGGATCTTTCCCACAGTTCAGTGGACACCTGTCTTTGATAATCCACTGTGGAAACTGCTCTCTGGTTTAACAACTCTGTCTTCAACCTTATAAGGTCCTTCCTTTACAACTGCATCTACTTCTTCCATTGTGACATATAGGTAAGTCTCCAGTGAAGAGCTCTTGTTTTCTTCTCTTTTGTGAAAACAAACAATGTTCTCTTGGGTTGAATATTAGAGTGATGGAATTTTCCTTAGGTTGAAATGTTTCCAGGAAGAATCTTAATGGAAGAAATGACTTGCCAATAAGTTTTGGTTTCCCTGACTCAAGTCCATTAATTGTGATTTTCTTGAGGGCAGGAATTGCTTTTATGAGGGTTAGTTTTTATGGTTCCACCAGTGCTTAGCACAGTACCTGATACATAGTGGGCATTTAATAAATGTTTCTTGATTGATCAAGTCCCCTTTCCCCCCCACTTCCACCCTGTTTTTCTCTCAGTTGTTAGAGTGATTTTCCTAAATTATTCATCTGACTCCTTCATTCTCCTACTCAATAAACTCCAGTTAAATATAAAATCTTCTTTGACTTTTCTTTAAGACACATATTTAGCATGGTACCAAAAAAATCTACAATAATGCCTTTTGTTGGAATGCTTCGCATTTTCCATAGAACAAAAACTAAAATAACCTCTTACACATTTAGTCACAAATGTATTACTGGTAAGTTATTTTTTGTTTTGTTTTTCGCACAAACTAAAAGTATTATCTAAAATATGTCTTCTCGTGCAACTTGGCCTTGTTAACCTTGTATTTGGCTTAGTTAAAACATCTGTTGTAATCTACAGGTTTGCTGTCAATTCTCTTGCTCTCTTCTCCTAAGCTTTGTTTCCTAACTGTGCTTAAAACTCTTCCATTGCTTTAACTGTTGCTACCAAAGGATCCAGTCTAGCCACTTGGTTTATGTGATTGGAGAAAACTTTGGCCCCCACCGTAACAGCTAGTGCTTCTGCCTCCCAAGTTTTTCCTTTCTTGTCTAATGGTTATAGTTGCCGTAATTGTTGTATTTTCTGCCTTTGCCAAATCTGTTGTAACCATCTCTACTTTTGCCAAATCCTTCGCCATCATAAGTACTACCAAAGCCACCATGATCTCTGAAGTTTCCACCATGGCCAAAGTTATTATTTTTTTTTAAGGTTGGCTTACTTTTTTTTTCAAATTAATTTTATTTATTTTCAATGTTCTATAATCACTACCATATAACTTAGATGTTTTCTCCCCTTCCTCCCCACTCCCTCCCATGGCCAAAGTTATTGTTTGCATTAAAGCCGTTTACTTCTATGGCCACCACCAAGAACTACTTTGACCTCTGCCTATATGAAGAACAAGTCATTTCTCACTTAGCTAAAACTTCCCATACGTCACTGTTGAGGTCATTTACAGTATGATTATTTTTGAATGACATTCTTAACCACAGGTTCATGGTCATCAAAAGTCACAAAAGCAAAGCCCCTTTTCTTGACATTAGCACTCAAGTATGTGTACATATATGTACAATCATTCTATACACACTTTCATTTATCAGTTCTTTCTCCGGATGCATATAGTGTCTTCCTTCCTTCATACGTCCTTTGTAGTTAATTTGGGTATTAATGACTTATTTGCTTACAGTTATTAAAATCATGTTGCTGTTACTGTGTAGTGTTCTCTTCATTCTGCTCATTTTGTGTGGGTCTTTCTATGTTTTTATAAGATCATCCAGCTCACAATTTCTTATAGCACAGTAGTATTCCATTATCATGATATACCGCAACTTATTGAGCCATTCCCCCATTGATGGCATCCCTGAAACTTCCTGTTTTTGACATCTCAGAGAGAGCTGATTTTAGAACATAGAGGTTTTTTCCTTTTTCCCTAATCATCTTTGGAAATAGGCGTCAAAGGATGTTGGTAGTTAATAACATTTTGGGCATAATTCCAGATTTTGTATTTTATTATTTGGGTTTTACAGCTCACCATGACCTTTCCTTTCCTATCTTTCCAAGCATGTCCATTAGAATGTGAGTTCCTTGATAGCAAGGATTTTTTTCTTTTCTTTGTATTTTTTTTCTTTTTATATTTTCTAGCACTTAGTACAGTAGGTACTTAGTAAATGTTTGTTGACTTGACAAACTGTGATCCAGCTACACTGGGTTCTTGCTGTGACATTCCATGTCTCTTTTGCCATGCTTTTTTTATTGGCTCTCCTTTCTGTCTGGAATGCTCTGGGATCTTTCAAGACTCAGCTCAAATGAGTCCTTCTGTAGGAGGTCTTTCCCCATTCCTTCTTCATTATAATGCCTTTCTTCTGAGATTACTTTCATTTTATGCTATATATATCTCATTTCTATCATTTTTTGCATGTTGTCTCCTCCATTAGATTGTAAAAGCTTCTTAAAGACAGCTATCTTAACATGTAGTAAGCGAGCACTTAATAAAATGCTTGTTGATAGCTGATATCTGATATGCAGATAGCTGCATATAGGCTCTTTTCCCTCTCTCCCTTAAGAAAAATAATACACAAATTTTTATTAATCTCTATATTGTTTAAATTATAAGCAGTATTACTATAGTGAATGAAAATTTGGCATTTTAAAATGTATTTTCAGTTTAATTTGCACGCAGTTTTAAAGATATGTTTCTTGAAAGAATCAGACCTTTGGATTTTGTGGAATCGTGGTATTCTCTAGAGAAATTGATGCTTTTTTACTCTTCTCAGTGAAGAGGTTGCTCCTCTCTTCATCATGGCCAGCTCCTTCACTAGTACTCTTGATCTCATGCCCTCTTTTCTCCTCTGTCAGATTGCTGTTATGATCTTCCTTTCTAATTTTAAATCTCTCTCTCTGTCTGTCTACAAGCTCCTTCCTGTTTTTCTATAAATATGTTCACATCTCTCCTATTCTTAAAAAACCCTTACTTGAACTTAATCGTCGTATATTTCTCTTCCCTTTTCCTGCCAAACTCCTAGAAAATAAATAATTGTCTATGTACTTGGTGTAAGTTTTCCTCTCTTCTCAATCTGGCTTCCATCAATATCCAATTGAACGGATAACTGGTTTCTCCAAAGCTTCCAGTGATCTCTTTTTTGCCATCATCCATTTTTCAACGTATTTTTAATCCTTTTTTTTCAATTCTTCTTTCTTGACTTCTCTAAAACACTTGACAGAGTTGACCTCTGAGTTTTTTTGACTTTTCTCTTTCTTGGTTTTACTTGTTATCTAGCCAGTCTGTTCTTTAGTCTTCCTTCCTGGAGGTGGCCCTGTCTCATAATTCTGCTTGCATGTTCTGTTCTAGAACTTCTTCCCCCATCCCTCCCCCATCCACTGTATTTTACCACATAATCGTTGTTCTGTTTTTTTTTCAGTCCAAAAACTGGTTTATAACCTTTCATCAAGTAGTTGTTATGCGTTATTGTTAAGGCACAAGCTCAGTTCTCATGTGAATGGTCTCGGGTCAGGTAAAAGGGAGGGCTTAACTGCTGGGCTCTCACAAGGCCCCCCAGAGAACAGCTGAGAATTGAGGAGTGAGACATGAGTTATCTTGTTTTTCCACCTCTTCTCAGTGGGAACTTGCTGGGGAGAGCATCCCACCCTTGAGATTAGTCTGTGGTCTGAGCAGGTTTTGTTAATTGAAAGTCAAATTTTCTTTTCAGCTCTGGTCTTTTCATCAAGAATGCTTGAAAGT
>JAQQSK010007839.1:0-13791 GCA_028658325.1 Potorous gilbertii | reverse complement strand
GAAAATTATCTCTCATAGAAGAGGCAGGCAGGAGTCTTCTTAGTGGAGGGAAAAGAGGAGAGCTGAGAAAAAAAACATGAAGTTTACTCTCATCACATTCGACTAAAGGAAGGAATAAAATGCACACTCATTTTGGTATGAAAACCTATCTTACAATACAGGAAAGTGGGGGAGAAGGAGATAAGCAGGGTGGGGAGGGGATGATGTAAGGGAGGGTAATAGGAGGAGGGAGCAATTTGAAGTCAACACTCGGGGAGGGACAGGATCAAAAGAGAGAATAGCAACAATGGGGGGCAGGATAGGATGGAGGGAAATACAGTTAGTCTTACACAACACGACTGTTATGGAAGTCATTTGCAAAACTACACAGATATGACCTGTCTTGAATTGCCTGACTTCCCAAAGGCAATGGGTGGGGATGAAGGGATGGGGAGAAGTTGGAACTCAAAGTTTTAGGAGAACTCTTCATTCTTTTGCCATTTATCTATTGGGTAATGGCAGTTGTTCTTATATATTTAAATCAATACTTTATGTATTATAGATACCAGACTTTTGTCAGAGAACGTTTATTTTCTATGTTTATACTTCAGTTTCAATGCAACTGTGAGTTTTTCATCAGAAATGCTTGAAAATCCTATAATTCATTAAAAATACTTTTGCTCCCTTCAAAAAAATAAGTAAATATAGTAGGTCTGAAAGAAATGAGGAATGGTTTAACTTAGCACTTCATATTCCTTTAATGTAGAAATTCTTAAACCAGGGTCTATAAACTTATTTATTTTCTTTTCAATGTTTAATAACATTATTTAAATATAATTGGTTTTCCTTGTAATCGTTGTATTTATTTTATCTATTTGAAAACATTATTCTGAGAAGAGTTTTATAGGCATCACTAGACTGCCAAAGGCATCTGTGAATCCAAAATAGTTACAGTCCCTACCCTTCATTAAATGGTATATTATAGTGAGTTTAAAATTGGGTAAAGTGTTGGATTCATAGAAGAATGGGAAAGTTTACAGGAACAGATGCAAAGCAAGTGAGTAGACTAGAGGAGCAATTTATACTATGACTATTATAAAAGAAAATGAAAGAATTGTGTTGAATTCAAAGATCAATTACAATGCCAGAAAACTGGCATATGAGATAAAATGTTGCCTCACCTTTTCACAGAGATACTGTGTGGAATAATACCTAAGTTCTCTGACACCATCAAGATGTGAATTTGTTTTGTTTGATTCTGTGTATTTGCTATAAGGGATGGCTTAGGTTCTGGTGTTGAAGATAGAGGATATTGTGGGGAGATGTGAGGGGATAGTGACTATATTTTTAAAGGAAGAAAACAGCATCAATGAAACACTTAAAACTATATGAAGGGGAGAAAGAAACAGAGACAAAGAGAGACAGAGAGACACAGAGAGAGAGACACAGAAGAAAAAGGAAAAGAAGAAGAAATTTTAGAAAATGAAACAGACAAACCAGCAGTCTGAGTTTGGGCATTATTGTTTTAAATTTAATGGGTATTTAAGGGAAAATAAACAAGATTTATTTAATAGAGGCTCATGATTTTATATATATTACTCTTTTTTCTGTTCTTTGCTTATGGAAATGTTTTTGTTATCGCAAAATAGGAAAACTAAGCTATAAACTAAAACTTTTGTACTAAAGTCTTCTGGATAAATCACTTTGAGGGAACAGTAATAAAAGTAGCAACTGTGAATAAAAGCAGGGTAATAAAGTAATGTAGGTGCACATATTGCTCTTGAGGTGAAGGGAATTTTTCTCTCCATATACATACACATGCACATATATGGATGATGAGGAAGATAAAAATGTTGATGAAGATTATGAACATCAGTAACTATTTGAAAAAAAGGGGTCTTGCTTACAGTATTCTTAGAAGATAGAATCAACTTTCTTGGCAGAAGGGAGGAAAATCTAACATTTTCGATCTGACAGATGGTTTAGCTTGATTTAATAAAAAAAAAATTAAAAGAATATGTTTGACCCTAAAGACCATGAAGTTGTTAAGTAGTAATCTAATTATTCAAAATTACTAAGAGGAAATGAGGGAGGGCCTATGTCATAATGAAAAGGAAGCAGTTTTATTTAGGAGTATAAAAAGGAACGTAGAACTTAAGAATTTGTACTTCCGCTTTGACCTGAAGGAATACACTTTTAAGACAGATGCTCTGATCTTATATGAATTGTTGTCATATAGAATGTTAACTTACCAAGTCAAGGCCTCAATAATTCCACTTAATATATAAAGAAAGAAATATTATAAACAAACACTACTCAGGAATGTATTTTCTTATCGCATCAGCAGTGACAAGATAAAGCTGCTCTTTCTCTGTGGTTGGAAAAGTTGGTTTTACTCTGATTTGGAAACCACATGTGGGAAAATAAAGAGTAAAACATTATCTGGAACTTTCTTGGTGGAACTACTAGGTTAAGAGATCACATAAACTAAATAGCCATCTTGTCTCTCCATCAGTATTGTTTAGACTTGATTGTAAATTCCTATATGGTAAGAATTATACATCACTCTAAGTTTAAATTATGAGTACATAAGTCAAAATTTGTTTCAAAAAATTTATTTTTAATTGCCAAAAAAAAGCTTTAATGAGGATCCTACGTGATTGTTTCCTGATTACCCATTCAGGGGAATTAGGTTAAGTGATGGGATTATATCTTGGAATTATAAAATGATAAATGGAAGTCATGTAGTTCAGCCTTTCAACAAGTTGTATTGCCAAGGTAATATTTATAGCATTGGTAGTGACTATGAATATGCCAACGCAGTTCCCATTCAGAAAGTATAAAAGACTCTCTATATGGAGGGAAGAAGAAAACCATTGATTTAGACACAAGAAAATCATGTTTCAGAACCAGAAACCTAAATATGTCAAAGTGATCAAGAAGTTAATAAACATGATCATCATAGGGGGCAAAGTCATTCCCATGACTTCCCACTTCAGGAACCTGAGCTATGCCTGGCCTTCCTCCCCTGCCTGCCTTCCCACCTTCATCCTCTCGCTTCTGCCCAAACAGTGCTCACTCATTTCCTCTAGGTTCTGCTCCACCTTTCCTGTTCTGCCTGTTCACAAGTTCCTTCCATCACATGTGCCTTGGGCCTCCAGGTGATTCAGGTCACATGGGCCTATTATAAAATAAGAAAGATCTTCTCCATTGAAATTGCTATTATGCAATTGGGGAAACTGAGATATCATGTGATTTTTTTACAAGGTTTTCCATACATTCTATTTCTATTAGGGCCCACCACAAGAAAAACAAAGTATAAGATTGAAGCAAATAGCTTGATTGTTCAGCTGAGATGCAGTTACTAATAAACTTTTTTTTTAACTGTAGGGAAAGAATGTACTGGTAAAGTTTTAACAATTGGATCTCAAAAACCAAACTGTATATATAACAGATTTTTAATTTCCATTATTATAACTTTGTCTATAACTTCCTTAATTCAGGACAGTCACCAAAACAATTAATGAAGGCTTGATTATAGTGTTCGCTGATTTCTGAGGAGCAAACACCCACACTAAAAATTTAACAATATATTAAGTAGCTTTAGTACACCTTTGCTTTGGGGATTTTATCAAAATAATTTAGAACATTTCCTATATAGAAATTTTCATAGACCAACAGACTGAGTAAAAGTTCATCTAATAAAAGTAAATGAAAGAATGCAACAAGTTTTATTTTACCATGTATATTCTGCATAAATATTTTTATACTCTAAAATAGTTATATCAATGGACATAAAGCAATATATACATGATTTCTCTTTTGTCTCTTGCCTATTCTAAAAGAATACAGATCTCAAAACTAGTTCAAATATCATGCGTCTCAGATATCATTCAAGAAAATAAATACCTTTCCCAGACCCATAGTAATAGAAGATTATCACATCACATTTGTGCATTAATTGAAATGTTTCCTATTTCTGGAATTAACTAATAGTAGATAGATTTCCTTATTCTTGTTGATCAGCAAATCACCAAATATTTATTAAGTACCTATTATACACTAATCTTACAATTATAAATATCTCCGAAGAAGGCTACCTTCAAGATTTGCTAAATTATAGGAAGTATGTAAACAGAAACCATCCTTTCTTAACTAACTTCCATTCCTTTGCTAAACTTTTCTTAATCCTTTTTAATATCTGACTTATTTTCCAGCCCCCTTAAATGGTATCTATTCATGATATGTGTATATACATACACACACGAATACATACATACAAAAACATATTATATAAGTGTGTAAATATTTATATATGCATATGAGTACATTTATGTACAAATGTTTAAATGTTTAAAATATTTAAAAAACATTTTAGAAAACAGTTAAAGATTTAAAGACAAAAAGAAGAAACTGTTCATACCTTTAACATAGAGATCCAGCCATTATATGTATACCCAAGAAGGTCAAAGACAGAAAATTTATACTGCCATATATACCCATCCATGCCATTTATAGCATAGCAGCTCATTTTCTAATAGTAAAAATCTGGAAAGCAGTTGGTATCCATTTATTTGGAAAGTGCAAAAATGATTGCAAGTGATATCAAATACTATATAGTATTAGAAGAAACAACACATAGGAGCATTTCAGAGAAACAAGGGAAGATGTATATGGACTGATGCACAATAAAATAAGTACCATTAAGAAAACATTATATAAGTGAGCAAAGCACAAGAGCAATAAAACACAAGTGAAAAACCTAAGTGCTTACTATTTACAACAGGCAATCATTCTTCCCAAGAAGAGCTGAAGAAGCACACCTCCATATTTTGTTGTAGCTTAGTTTCTGAGGCTTCATTGAGTACATCATCATCAATATATGGAATCATTGGTTATGAAAAATAGAAAAGTTTTGAATACTGTAGATAAGTTAACTTAACATGACAGTATACTTTCCAGGCATGTACATACTAGCTCATTGTTTGGGAGAAGTGAAGTGCGGGAAAGAAACTGAAGGTCTATAAATCTACATATTGCTGGCTTAATTGCTTTATGCCTGTGAAACCTAGACAATATACTACTGCTTTCCAGGAAACTGAATTGTTTCCATCTGAATTGTCTTAGAAAGATGCTGAAGATTATCTGGCAAGATAAGGTACAAAGAAATTGTTATCTTTTCTCGTGCTAAACTGCAACACATTTAAATTCTGCTTCAGAGAGCTCAACTCAGATGGGCTGGCCACATTGTTTTAATGCCAAATGTAAGTTTGCCGAAAGGACTATTTTACAGACAAGGCAGATGCTCACAAGGTGGTCAGAAGACGTAAAACAAGAATACTCTCATGGTCTCTCAGAAAAGCTTTGGAATAAATTGAGACACATGGAAGATACTGGCAAAGGACCACCCAGCCTGGCATGTTTATGTCAAATGCTCTATGAGTGAAGAAGAATTGTAGTAACTCAAAAGAAACTTGAGATATACAAATGTAGAGACATCTCCATCCCAAATGTCGATGTGGACTATTTGTGGTAGAGCTTTCTGAGCTCTTATTGGTCTGATCATCCATAGTTGGACATGTTGTACCTTGACTCCAACATAGTGTTGTAATTTTTGTCCTCTTTGAGAACAAAGGACAAGAACTACTGCCTCCACGAGTTGATTGTTGTAAGAGAGGAGAGAGACTTTCACTATAAAGTGTTGCCTATGCTATCAGAGACAGTCAATGTGTCTATTGCTTTTGTTTAGATTTTTTTTTTTACTTTGCTAAAAAGTATACCTCACTTGAGGTATAGGATAAAGGAGCAAACTCTGTATGTGACTAGGACATAAAAAACAATCGCTCAAAAGTGATTTTAAATAAAAATAAAATACATTTTCAATAATATTACTAAATTCAGAGTACATAATATATCTGGAGTTTAGTAAAGCATTTGACAAATTATCTAATGATATTTCTATAGAGAAGATTGACATATACATTCTATTTGATATTTGACTGGTTAAAAACCTAGTTTTTAAATCAGTGTCATTGAGTTTTCACTAAAACAATGATGCCAATATGGAGTGAATTCTCTAGTGAAGTGCATTAGGGGTACCTACTTTGACTGAAACTCCAGTGAATTTTATCACTAACTTGAATGAAGTCTTAGGGAATATGACTGCCACATTTATAGAAGACAAAACCTGGGACTGATGTTTAATGGAATTAAGATTTTAAAATATCTAAACAAGAGAAAAAACTGCAACACTGATAGCAAGATGAAATTTAGAGTACATATCAAGTTCTGTGCTTGGTTTCTAAAGTTCTATACAAATTCAGCATGGATAAGAGATGACTTGGCATCAATTCTTGTGAAAAAAATGTCTTAGTCCTTTTAATAGACTAAAAACAGTAATATGGAAGCCAACAAAATCATCATGACACTATGCAATATTTATGGAAGTATCACGTCCGAAATAAAGGTGATGAGATTTCTATTCCTCTCTTCCCTGCTGGTGAAGTTCCTCAAGAAATATTTATGGAAGAAATGATTGATATCCTCAAATATTTAAAGGGCTACCAAATGGAAGATGGATTAGACTTGTTTGCCTTGGTGTTAGAGTGCTCCTGGGACTGGTAGAAAATATTGGGAGAATGCTTTTGGCTTAGCAGAAGGAAAATCTTATCGGTAAAAAAAGGAACACAACAATGGAGTATTAATTATTGTTATTATTTTTATGTGACTATAGTTTCCAATACTATTTACAAATTTAATCTCATTTTATTCTCATGACGACACTGAGGAATAGATAGTAATATTAACACCTTAAAATGAAAAAACTGAAGCAGACAAGTTAAGTGACTTGACCAAGATCCCATAGTTAGTAAATGTGCAAGCTCAAATTTAGCCTCTGAATCCAGCACTTCTGGGCACTTCCTTGATGATTTCCTGAAAGATATTGTCCAGGCTCTTTTCTCCATCGTGGGTTTCTGGCAGGCCAATAATTCTTAAGTTTTCTCTCCTGAATCTATTTTGCAGGTCAGTTGTTTTTCCAATTAGATATTTTACATTTTCTTCTATATTTTCATTCTTTAGATTTGTTTGACTGATTCTTTCTGTATCATTGAGTCATTCGTTTCTACTTGCCCAATTCTAATCTTTATCAAATTGTTTTCTTCTGTTAACTTTTGAATTTCCTTTTCCATCTGTCAAATTTTTCCTTTTAAGGAGCTATTTTCTCCAGTTAATTTTTGTACTTCCTTTTCCATTTGACCTTTAAGGGAGTTATTTTCTCCAGTTAATTTTTGAACTTCCTTTTCTATTTGTTCAACTTTCCTTTTCCAAGAGATGTTCTCATCAATGAATCGTTTTTTCATAATTTTAAAATCATTGACTAGTTTATCTTCTATTTCCTTCTTCAGCTGTTCCAGGAGAGCTTTTTGTGCTTGTGAGTAGTTCATAGTCCCTTCTAAAGTTTCAGATGGAAGTACAGTCTCAGCTCTGACCTCTTTGGTATTTGTGTTTTGGTCCTTATTCCCATAGAAAGATTCTATTTTTTATTCTCCCTTCTGCTTTTTCTTGTTCATGATCTTGATTCAGTGTTGTGGCTTTTGGTTCTTTCAGTCTGAAGCTACAGAAGTTTTGCTGAGCTGATGTGTGAAAAAGCTGAAAGCAGGTTTTTGTTTTTTGTTTCCCCAATCAGCCCTGGGGTTAGCTTGTTAAGTGTGGGGGAAGAGTCACAGGAGATCTCCTCAGCTGAACTAAGGCAAGGGCAAGCTCAGGGGCTGGTGATCCTAGCTTCCCTATTGTCTTTCTCATTCCCCTGGAGTGCTGAGGCACACCTAGATGCTGAGTGTTCCCACCCCTCCTGGGACTCCTCTCCTGGCACTGAGGCTTGTCTGGGTCCTAGTATGAGTTTTCTCTGCCCTGGGTCCTCTGTCCTTCAGGTTTGCCTCTGTCACAGTAGGAGGGATCCCCTTTAGCTATTTTCCTAGCCTCAGTTGTTATGAGACTATTGGCCCCTTTGCTGTCCCCAATGATCCAGGATTTTTCTGGGGAAATATTTTATGGTTCTTTCACAGTCATCAAGTGGGGAGGAGATAGCATTTACTGATCACTCCACCATTCTGGCTCTTGGAAGTTCAAGTAGGTGACTTAGCAAAGTTTAATCTTCAGGTTGAAGGTCTCAGGAGATGTTGCACTGATATCTAGCACTTGGGGGCTCTCACTGGCTTGGTTCAGGTTGTCTCTCACCCTCCATGTCACTCCACCAGTTCTGCCCGCTGCTCTCAGGTTTCTAGGGTCCCTTCCTCTCTGCTGCACTGCCCGTGCTGCACTGTGCACTTGGGGCTCACCCCCGTAGAACAGATCCTTCCTGTGATCTTCCAGTCTAACCTTGGATCCAAATCCATCGCAGTCTGTCTCGCACTGGATCTCACACCTCCAAAATTTGGTCAGATTCTCCTTTCAGAGGTATCCAAAGGAGTTTGTCCAAGAGCTTAGGTGAGTTGTTCCTCTCACTCTGCCATCTTGATTCTGGCCCTAAGCACAAATTTGAACTCAGGTTTTTTTTAACTCCTGGTCAAGCATGGTAACCAATAGAACACTGAGCATCTTAATGGATTATCTCACTAGAGTCAGGAATTTATAACACTTAAGGTCTTAAATTGGTAGTTTGAAGTCAATTTTTGGAGAATTTCTTAAAAACATTCCTAGTTTTGGTAGAGGTTTATCTAGATGATAACTGAAGTTCCTTGTAATCTTAAACATCTATGATTCCCGCTTGAACTCTCTATAATCCCTGCTATGATTTCCTATATTTGGAGAGGATTCTAGCCTAGGTCCTCCTCCAAATCAAGGTCCCTTTGCACCAAGTTGCCCATAATATAATATAGTTCATCAAAATGCAGGCACTCGTCTTCTTCTCTATTACTCATAACACATATTAAATAAAATAATCTGCATAGATAGTTGTAATAAAAGTGAAATGATCATATCTGTTTCTTTCTTCCCTCTCTCCCTTCTTCTTTCCCTCCTTTCTTTTCCTTCTCTTTCTCCTTCCTTGCTTTCCTCCCTCCCTCCCTATCTATCTGCTTCCCTATCTTTCTCTCTTACTTCCTTGTTCCTTTTCTCCTTCCTTCCTTTTTTCATCTTCTTCTTTTCTTTCACTTTCTTCTTATACTTGTATTCACAGCTTTCAGCACAGTGCTAGACGTATAGTAAGTTCCTAATAAATATTTATCAACTGAATAGAATTTTAACATGTTTCATTGTTACTAAATATCTTTAAAAGATGACATCAGAAATAAAATCTTCTGATTCCTAACTAGGCAGCTGTTAAACAAATGAAGTTGGATTTAGAAGAAACTGACAGCTGATTACAAACAGCAACTGTGAACTATTTTGCAGTGAATCCAGTATTTTTTAAAGAAATCAACAGCTGAATAGGAATAGCAACTATGGAATATTTTGAGTCCCCCCCACACCCTTTTAATGGGTATCTTGACTCAAATACTTTCAGCTGTGGATACTCCAATTCTTCTGTTTGCATGAATTTTCTTTTCATGGAAAAAAGACTTCACTTGATATGGCTAAAAATCCAAGCCAAGAACTGGGTTACACAGATTTTGCCCCAGCACTAATAAAATGAGTAACAGCATTTGGGGGGAAAGGTTAAGATAAAAGAACAATCTTGGAACCAGGCAAACTTTTATAAATGCTTCTCAATAGAGTATGAAGATTTCATTTTTACAGGGAAAGAGAAAGTTCTCTGTTTGCATTTGATACATGTGCATAAAGTTTCATAAGAAAATAGAAACTGTAGTTAAATGGCTTTGTATACTGATTACGTAACAAGATCTAAGAGACTCTTTAAAACAAAGAGAAAAAAAAGACAAAAAGAACATTAAGCCACACAAGTTTCCAAATTACTTTTTGCCCCCTTTGGAAGGGAGGGGAAGATTTATCTAATATTGTACTTCACAATGTTTAAGGGGACAGAGTTTGGGAAAAGGTAAGCTTAGAAAGTATAAAAAGAAACCACAGTGAATATTAAAACATCTCCAAATATGAAAATCTGAGGCAAAAATTATCAAGTGCAATTACAAGGGAATGTGGAGGAGTATTCATCTGTTCCTTACAATTTAGTTTGGGCCCTGATTAAACACACTCACACCCACAAACATACATGCATGATCACACACACACACACTCACATACACACACACACACACATGCACACTAGACAATACACTATTGGGCTTGAGTGAGGAAGAACTGACTGAAAATCTTGCCATAGGCATTTGCTAGTTATGTCCCTCTGGGCAAATGATATCATTTCTCAGACTCAATGTCATCTATGAAATGAGAAGATAGGACTTAATTTTCTTTTAAGGTTCTTTCCACCTTTTAATCTATGATTCTACAGCCTATTATACTACCATAGCAAGGTAATCACAACAAATATAGTAGAGGTCATATTTGCACAAATATTTGTCATAAATAAGTAAAGGAACTAGTACCTCAAAGAATTAATTTTATTAAATGTCTCTATGTGACAGGCACTGAACTAGATAATAGAGACCCAAAGACAGAAGTAATTCATCCAGGTGATCAAAGAATTCATATTTTTGAGATAGAAAATGTATGTGTGTTATACCAAGTTTATAAGAAATATAACAGGATACTTTTTTCAGTTGATGCAAGAGAAAGTGACCAGTAGCTCAGGGCATTTGGAAAGCCTTTACATACAAGTTGTCACTGGAGTAGACCTTGGAAAGAAACCAGAGATTCTATTGCAAGAATTAAAAATATGGAATAAATGCTTTTCAGAGATAAGGACAAATTGTTCAAAGTCAAGAAAATGGAAGTTGGAATGTCATGTGAGAGGAACAGTAATATAGTTTAGTTGAACTGGAGACTATGGAAATCAGAGTAGCATATAATAAAGCTGAAAAGGAAATTGGAGCAAAGTTTTAAAGGACTTTGAGTGTCTAACAGAGGACTTCAGATTTGATCCTCAAGATAATAGGAAACTACTGGAGCTTCTTAAGTGGAGGAGTGACAAGACCTGCCCTGTGCTTTAGTAAAATCTCTCTGGCATCTTTGGAGGATGAGTTGCAGAAAGAAAACCTGAAACAGAAAGCAATTAAGAGGTTATTTTGATAATCCAGACAAAAGGTGATCAGAATCTGCACCAGGGCAATCCCTACTGATCTGGAAAGGTGAAAGATATGAAGGAAAATGTGGGGATAAAGTGGAGAAGATTTGGACATTTAGGGTAACTGAAATTGAGGCTTTGAGGATGACTTTAAGTTTGTGAATCTGGGTGACTCTAAGGAAAGAACTGTCTTTGAAATGGAAGTAGCTGAAAGATGGGTAGTTTGGGGGGAGAAAAATGAGTTCTTATTTGGGCATGTTGATTTTGACATCTCTATAAGATATTTTATTCAAACTACACATTGCATCTTAATGTTTAATAAAAACATAAAGGATGATTTGGTCCAAATCATACCTGACCAAGAAAGTCCTTATATCCAAAGACATTTCTCTTTAGTTTAGTTTAGTTATTGATCAGTTATTTCCTACTCTTCATGAATCCATTTGGGTTTTCTTGGCAAAGACACTGGACTAGTTTATCATTTCCTTCTCCCTCCATTTTGTAAATGAGGAAACACAACTAGTAAGTGTCTGAGGTCACACTTGAACTCAACAAGATGAGTCTCCTTGATTTCAAGTTCAGCACAAAACCCATTGCACCACCTAGCTAGTACATCCAAAGACATAACTTATGACCAAAATTTGTCTCTCTATGACTTCTTACCATTAATTCTAGCTTATCCCTCTGAGGCAAAGAAGACAAGGAAAAGTTCAATGTTTTTTCTAAAACATGCATTCAAATTAAAAAAAAAGATGACTGGATATAATGTTCTATTGAAATATTTTCTTCCTTAGGCTTTTAAGCAGTTATTGTTATTGATTTTTATACAACAGGATCACCAGTTCCCACACTTTCCACCTGATACTGTTCTGTACTCGCATCAGCTTGACAATATGCCTGAAAAAATGCAGTGCCCAGATATGAGCACAATACTACAAAAGTAGTTTGACTGGACAGAGATCATATTAACTATCATATGTTCTATGTTCTGGATGCCGACCCTCTTGGGCTATGTTTTGGTGAAATCTATTGTCATTTTTACTTTCAGCGTTCTTCTATAACAAACTTTTATCCTTGTACAAAGGAAGTCTTCACTATAACGTGCTATTTATTTATTTTTATCTTTTGGGGCTCTATGCCACACTATTGAGCTCAGAGCTAGGTGCAGGAGTTAGTAAAACAGAGGGTGGAATTCTAGACTTTGAATCAGAAAAGACTGAATTACAATCCTGTCTAAGACTCTTAATAATTGTTTGACCCTGGGTAAGTCACTAAACATTTCTCAGACTCAGTATTCTCATCTATAGACTACAGACAGAAAGTATATATATACATATATATATGTGTGTGTGTGTGTTTGTGGGTGTGTGTGTATGCTAGTAGATTCCCATATATCTCTATCAGAATCAAATGAGATAATATTGCTTTACAAGTTATATAAATACTAGAACTTCATAAGTACCATATGCGCCATATAAATACTAGCTATATGTATTAGCTAAGAATTATTTAAATGCCAAGATTCTTTCAAAATAATGTCTGTCTAGTTATATCTTTCCCAAGTGATAAGGGCTAAGGGCAGGGAGAGGTCTGAATTTTTCAGATTTTTCAAGAAAACAAAACAAAGCAAACCCAGGAAGTAAATTTTCCTTTCTACCCTCCTGAATACCTATGTGGTATTAGCTAAAGGATACCTGTTTTGAAATTAGAGGATCAACCTAGTTAAAACACTGACTTAGTAGGACCTTAACTAAGTTGTATAACTTCTCTGGGCCTCCATGTTCTTCAAGAAAAAGAACAGAGGGGGGGCGGAGCCAAGATGGCGAAGTGGAAAGACTCACATTTGCTAGCTCCGAACCCACAGCCCATGGATTCCCTCTAAAAAGAACTCCTGACAAATTCTGGAACAGTGGAAGCTGCACAGAAACACAGTGAAGGAGATTTCTGTTGCAGAGAGCCCTGAAAAACCCACCGCAAAGGTACCCCGGACGGGAGCGGAGTCCTCCCCTCCCCTGCCCCGGCCACGTGGCACTGAGAGGAGCGAGCAGACCCAAGCAGGCGTCAGGGACCTGAATCTCCGGCAGCTGCGAAGGTCCCTCCACCCACAGACCCACAGGTCAGTGAGAGAGACAGGCTGAGAGGGGAGCGGGGTATCTCCGGGACTCGGACCCCCTTGGGAGGCCGCGGCCGCAGCAGAGGCGAGGGGAGGCAGCTCCGCTAGAGACTCCCAGAGCGGGCAGGGGCAGGTGCTCCTCAGCGTCTCCATTGCAAGAGATCTCTGCATAAACTCCCTGAAGGAACTGAGCCTGAGAGGTGGCCCTGCCCCCACCAGAGAACCAGCAGATAAGCTCCCATTGAAGAGCAGTCAGGCCTGCCGCCAAAAGCCCTGAGGCTGGGGAGCAGCATTTGAATCTCAGACCCCAAGCACTAGTTAAGGCAGACCTAGGCTGGGGTGGAGAGGACTAGCTGGGAAAATGCCCAGAAAAGGGGAAAAACCTAAGACCATAGAAGGTTATTTTCTTGGTGACCAGAGGATTGCGCCATTCCTCTCTGAGAACGAAGAGATATGCTTACCATCAGGTAAAGACATAGCAGTCAAGGCCTCTGTATCCCAAATATCTGAAATAGATACCCCATGGGCTCAGGCCATGGAGGAGCTCAAAAAGAAT
>JAQQSK010007838.1:0-13791 GCA_028658325.1 Potorous gilbertii | reverse complement strand
CGCGCGCACACACACACAACACACACACAGAGCACAAGGTGAGTCGAATAGGAAGAGATGATATTAAAAAAAATAAAATTGAGGGGTGAGAGAGGAATATATTGGGAGGAGAAAGGGAGAAATGGAATGGAGCAAATGATCTCTCATAAAAGAAGCAAAAAAAAGCTTTTTCATTGGAGGGAAAAGAGGGCAGATGAGAGGGAAAAAGTGATGCTTACACTCATCACTTTTGGCTGAAGGAGGGAATGGCATGAACACTCAATTTGGCATGAAAATCTATTTTCTGCTGCATGAACATAGGGGAGAAGGAGATAAGTGGGGTGGGGGGATGATAAAAGGGAGGGTAAATGGAATGAGAGAGTAATTGGAAGTAAACATTTTTGGGGAGGGATAAGGTTAAAAGAGAGAATAGAATAAATGGGGGGCAGTACAGGATGGAGGGAAATAGAGTCAGTCTTACACCACATGAATGTTATGGAAGTCTTTTGCAAAACTGAACATATATAGCCAATATTGAATTGCTTGCCTTTTCAGGTGGGGAGGGAGGAAGGGAGAGAAGTTGGAACTCAAAGTTTAAGGAATGAATGTTGAGAATTGTTTTTGCTTACAACTGGGAAATAAGAAATCCAGGTGATGGAGTATAGAAATCTATCTTACCCTATGAAAAGAGAGAAGATGGGGATAAGGGAAGGGAAGGGTGTGATAGAAGAGAGGGCAGATTGGGGGATGGGGTGATCAGAATGCATAGCATTCTGCAGTGGGAGAGGGGAGAGAAGAGGAGAAAATTTGGAACTCAACATTTCATGGAAATGAAAGCTGAAAACTAAAAACAAATAAATAAACATTAAAAAAAGAAATACAATTATTACTTTTTGCTATTTATTGTTTCTAGATACTTTATTCTGTTCAAATATTGGAAAAACATGAATTTCTGCCCGTATAGTAATTTTTAGTAAGCATTTAGAAGATCAGTGAGAGTGAAAATATAAGGGCAAAGGAATAGTTTTGACTGTTTATATGTTTCAATATTGAATGTGAATACTAAAAAATAGATTTTTTTTTTGGAATGGGGAGGCAAGGCAATCAGAGTTAAGTGGCCTTCCCAAGGTCACACAGCTAGTAAGTGTCAAGTGTCAATCTCAGGTTCTCCTGACTCTGTCCAGTGCTCTATTCACTGTGCCACCTAGCTGTCCCTAACAAAATAGATTTTTTAAAAAAATCCTGTAAGGTAGCTTTTGTATTTGAAGGTGCAGACATACAAAAACACTGCAAAGAAAAAAAAATTTTATTGTATCAAAAACCATGCATTGTATAAAGCCATAAACTAAAATTGTAAGTCAAGTACAAAGTATGTAACAGCCAATTTGATTATTTTTGGTATTTGTGGGGAAAACTGTGTTGACTCATGTCAATGAGCTTGTATTTTCATAGTACTTTATAGTTATAACATATCTTACATAAATGATATTATTCTCTCAGAATAGCTCTGCGAGGTAGATTGGTATTAAAAGTTTTATCTCTATATTATAGATGAAAACACTGAGGTCCAGAGATCTTAAATTTCTCCCCCAAGTTTGCATAACTAGTAGGTAACAAACTAAGCCAAAACTTTTCTAATTGCTGGCTTAGTGATCTTTTCTGGGATACTATGAAAGTTACTCAGAAAATGGAGATTAGTAGGTGGTCTCAGAAATGGTCCTGCTTTCATTTAAAATGTGAGACACCAAGGAAGGAGCACTTTGGCACATGCTTTAGATAATAAAACAAAGAATTAATGTATTATACCAATATTTTAGGAACTACAAAAACTTTAGCTCCTTTGATCAAGACACAATGCAAATAACAAATTTCAGTGTGAATGATTACAACTTAGAAATCCATAAATGCTACAAACCATGGCTTGCTTTATTGTTCTGTTGGTTGTCTAGATTGAAGAAAATGATGAAGAAAATGTCACTAATTAAAAGTAAAATTATGCCATAGAAATTTTAAAAAGACATAATACATAGAGAGAAAATGTTTTTCAGATTGTCTGCATGGGAACAATAAGAAACAATCAAGACATTCTCCCAGAATGTAACCAAGAGAAAACATGGATAGATACACCATTGAGAATAATTTTATAGGGAGAATGAGTAGATATTATGGTAGCTAGTATTGTAACCGGGAAGATCAGGTCTCAAGTTCTGTCCTCTGATATATGTAATCAAAGACAAATCACTTACCTGCTCAGTGCCCCACATTTTAAAAGCGTAATTTACAGAAGAGTGATGTATTTGCATTTGTGAAATGACTTTCCACATTAATGAAATTATACACCTGAACAAAAAGAAATGAAAATGCATTGAATGTCTCCTACAGGTATAGCAGTGTTCTAGGTAGTATGAGTGATACGCAAGAAGCCTGATACTACATCCTCTTTGTTCACATTTTCTGAATCAATGAAAATAAGTAAGCTTTTTTTCAATACACAGAGTCTTTCCTCCCTCTATTATACGTACATTTCTCATAGAGTACATACTGCACCATTTTTTTTTTTGTGGTGCCAAAGGTGGGGTGAGGGAATTATGAATTGAGGAATAGTTAACTCAGTTACAGCATTTGAATATAATAGAATCTGTTATATTCCACAAACTAAGATGAAAGACATTGTTTCAGACAAAACTGGGAGGACTTGAATGGCCTGACACTGGGTGAAGTGAACAGAACCTCAATAAATGCATTTTAAACAAAACCATTTAAAGACTTAATGAATTCTGATCAATTGCATTGACCATCCATTACTACAAAAGACTGATGCTGAAGCATACTACACATGTCCCGAGAGAGATATGGTACTTCATATGCAAAGTGAGACATATTTTTTGGACTAGACAATATGAGAATTATTTTTAGCTTGATTATGAGTATTTCTTACAAGAATAAGAAAGGAGTAAAAAAATGGTAGATTTTTCTTTCATTTATTTTAATGGGAAGGGGAGGTGAGAAAATAGATTTTTGTAAATTAAGAAAAAGAAATAAAAATTAAACAAAGTCTATGTCTCATAATTTGGCATGACTAAGTTGAGAAAATCAGACGTTGCCAAGTCTAGTTGGCTATGTACCTTTTCAGTACAAATTGCTATTTTCATTTGGACAGCTGGGGAGCTCACAATCAGCAACAATCAGGTATATCCTGGCCAGGTTTGAACGGATCATTACCATCAAGTGACTAACACATGAGAGAATCACTTATTAGCATGTGTGAGAATGAATATTCTGTGTTTAGGTGGTACTCATAACACTTGATTTTTTTTACAAACAATTTTATGTGAAGACATACTATTCAACAAGCAGGACTAAGTATTATGCCCCATTACGAATGAAACAACAGAAATCATTTTGTATCTGAGCTACAAATTATGCAGCGTGAAAGAAAAGAATGTTGCATTATTTATCCACTGACAGTTTTGAGTATAAGTAAACAAGTCTGAAATCCAGTCTCTGGAGAAGCCAGGGATGCTTCAGATGTGGAATAGGCCACTCGGTAACTAACTCAATATGATTTGCAGCTGCTTTTCAAACAGAAAAGGTCTCTGAGAGTTCAAAGAAATTTGGTAATTCGGATCTTGAATCTTGAATACCTAATATCAGAAAACAGATTAAAACTTTTCTTGGACTATTTGACTTAAAGTTACCTTACAGATCTTCAATTTAAAAACAAGTATTTATTAAATGTGTATTATGTGCCAGGCACTGGCCTAGGTATTGAGGATATAAATGCAAAGATTGAAATAAACTCAATTCACAAAGAACTTACCCCAACTCCCTCATTTTACAAGTAAAAATTCTAAGTCCCAGAGCCGTTTAATGACTTGACTAAAATTTGAATTTTTCTACTTATACCAAATATCAAAACTTTACGTCATTCATTTCTTTGGAAATGAAAATCACATATATGTGCCTCAATTTGGAAAGTGTATATATCATACTAAAATCAAAACAGCAATGAGAGGTTCTTTTGAGAAATGTTAGTTTATATCTTTGGACTTTTCATCTTATATATATTGGTGATATTTCCCTACATATTTGGGAGATCATACCCTTTTCAGAGGTATTTGATGCAAGCAATTTCCTTGCTCATACTAGTGGAATAGATTTTTGTTATACCAAAATATTTTCAATGTAATAAATGGAAATTATCTATTTTGTTTAGAATTCTCCAGCTACCTATAGTTAAGAAAAGTACTTGATCTTTTTCTCTTCTAATTATAATGTGTTTTCACCTTTTATATTCAGGTCACATATCCATTTGGTCCTTATCATGATATGGGAAAGAAAATGTTGTTTTAATTCTGATTTCTACTCAGTTGCTTTCTGGTTATCCTAGCAGTTCTTGTTCTTTAGAGAGTTCTTCCAGAAG
Organism: Potorous gilbertii; assembly: GCA_028658325.1. Taxonomy (NCBI): domain Eukaryota; kingdom Metazoa; phylum Chordata; class Mammalia; order Diprotodontia; family Potoroidae; genus Potorous; species Potorous gilbertii. Next base: position 9,389 of record JAQQSK010007838.1, on the reverse strand, counting down.
TGATTTATGCTTTATTTATGTTTATTCAACACTGAGTTATTGAGCTCATTCCCTCCCTTCTGCCTGATTTGTCTGTCCAACAGATTTAATTATTTAATCTATAACAAGTAACTTTTAACTATATAACAAGTTTGAGATCTGAAAGTTCCCTCTGGCTTAATTCTTAATTTTTTCTTCATAACATTCTAGATATTTTTTTCTTTCAAATAAATAGTATTATTTTCATTAGGTCTAAACAATAACTCTTGGTAGTTTGATTAGTATATAATGTCCAATCTATATGTTAAATAATTTAAGTGGTATCATACTTTTTATTATATTGGTGGGGCCCAACTATGTGGAATATTTAAAATATTTGTTATTCTTTTACTAAATGGTTTAGAATTAATATGTAATTTGTAGGTTATAATTGTTTTAAAATTTATAATTTGTGAATGCATATCATGAGTATGTATTAGTACAATGACTCCAGCATATTTTAAATTCTATTGCTCTTGAACTTTCTTTGTAGAAATGTTGATAATTTAAAAATGTTTTGGATGTTAATATATTGTCTCACTTTTTTTCTTGGCTGACACTCTGAAATGTTTATCACTTTAGCTGCTTTCTCTTTTTTACTGTGATTATTGTGCTTATTTTTTAAATGAAGTTAATGAAATATTAAAATTTCGTTTCTGAATATGAAACTAACCTTAGGTTATATAGGAAATTATACACACATGTGCATGTACATATATATGTATATAGATACATACACATATACATAGAGATAGAACAAGTAGCACTTACAGAGCATTTTAAGGTTCATTTTACTTATGCTATCTCATTTGATCTTTACAGTAAGGCTGGGAGGTAGGTTCTATTACTGTTTCCATTCTGCAGATGAAGAAAATTTATAGAGGATACATAGGACAAAGAAGAGTGAAGATGGTAGACCAAGTAGAAGATGGTAAGGGACTGACCTTCTACAGAGGTCATGTGAGTGGAAAGGGATATAATGGAGACTGGTGTAGGAAGAATTGACAAGATTTGTTAACTAATTGGATATGGGGGTAGAGGAAGTATAGTCAAGTATAATTGGGAGCCTGCAAACCTAGCTGACCAGAAAGATGTTGATGGACTTAAGGGAAAAAGAGAAGAGTGAAGGGGGAAGGTTCTTTTAAGAGAAAGAGGAGTTCTGTTTTAGATTTAGTCATAATACTGTTATGCCCAGAGGGCTGGGATGCTGTAACCTATCCTCTATTAAGAAACCCACTTCAGCTTTGGACATGAAGGCCGGGGGTCAGTCTTAAGGGAAACTGAAAAGAAGTGTCAGGCTCCATGCCTCCTTATACTTTTTTGCACTTAACAATACCACCCTAGAACTTCAGATAATATTACTTAAAGCTTAGGCTTTGACTCATGTCTAGTCTCTTCAAATGGAGAATAGAGAAGTACTCAGTGTATGGTGTAGATCAGGTAAAGGGCAGCTATTTATTCCCTTAAACAAAAGATATGTTAAAAAACAAAAACAAACTCAAAAATGTACAATTGTGTATCGATAGAAAGCCAAAAGAAGCAACATAACTATTATTAGACTACCAGGAGACTGATATTTAAAATACCAAGACTTGATGTGGTTTGTAGGCCTTCTGAATTTCACTATAGTCTGCATAGTCGAAATAATTCCTTCATATTCCTTGTATTTTGGTCAGAAGGTTTGCATATGAGTTCTGACTGACAAATACCCTCTTGGAGGGATCCTTTAACACCTCTGAACTTTAGTTTCTTTATATATCAAATAGGGGTAATGATAATTTGACTAAATACCACACGCGGTTGTCATGAGTTTCAAAGAAAATGATACATATGAAATGGTTAAAAGAATTATCATATCAACGAAAGCTAAATTTTTCCCTCTTTCAACCTTCAGTTTGGCCCTATGCACTTATACTCTACTGAGTTCCCATGGAAGACTAGGCTAATTGGAAATAGTTAAGATGTCAGTAAAAATAGCTCAAATTTTAAGCATAATTACATACCCATTTAACTCAGTCACATAATGTATGATCACTGGGAGCATTTCAGATGACAGCTTTCATTGGTTGCACCATAAATATGTAATCAAGCGAAAATATTATTCTCTTAGGTCACTGGGCAATAATCAATTGATATTCTGGAGGGGTTTATGTATTCATCTGCTGGGAAGAAATGTTAAGAGCAATAGTTCATGTAGAAAAATGATAACTTGTACTTAGAGAATGATTTAAGGTTTACAAGACACTTTTCAAATGTTACCTAATGTAAACTAACACTTTAAGTAGGTAATCTTATTCCCAAAACTGAGGGTGAGTGATTTGCCCTGGACTGTACAGCTAGAAAGTATGTGAGGGAAGATCTGACCCTAGTTTTTCTTGACTCCATGTCCAGTATTCTACCTACTCTGCCAATTAGGAATTATAATTAATAAACAATATGATATAATAGCTTCCTCCAGTTCTTACTTATGTTGCTACTTCATTGTACTATAGAGTTGACCCTGGCTTCATGAAATCCATGTGTGTGGAATACAAACTCTGACTGGTTCAAACATGCTGAAAATTTTTCAATTATCCTTTAGACATACTGCGTCTACTTTCTGAGAAGCCTTATTAATTACGAACAGGCTCATAACCAGATGGATGGTCACTTGGCAGTTCTGAGGCCCCTTTTGTTTCTTTAATAACTGGCAGAAAATGAGGGAGGAGGAAGAGCAGAGATGCTTCTGAGTCAAAAACTATAATTTATAAATATTAACTTAGCTATTAGAATCCTAAATGTGAGATTCTAAGCAGATGATTCCTCAGTAGACATACTACTGGAAGATTTGAATTATATCAGTCATTATATTCTTGCGAAAGGTGAAACCAGAGGACAAATTTAAGAATAGTTCTCAGGTTATCATTGGTGACTTAAATAAAATATTTGCCACAGTTGTTTTTAATATGTGTCTAAAGTCAACAAAAGTATTATCTTATGGAACTTTTGTGTGGCAGTGCTCATGTTAAATATTTGTGAAAAGACAGCCAGGCAAAGGATTATACTAGGTTGATGGAGACAGAGAAGTAGAAAAATTCTATGAAGAACTCTATAGCACCTTCCTAATTAAATTAATATGTTCTTTCATACTTTTTGATTTCAATTAAAAGTTTGGAATGGTTAATAGTAATGAAAATATGTTGAAGAATATGGTTAAGGAATAAGAAATGAAAGAGTCCAAGACTCATAAGCTATGCAGAAGTTTCATACCACAACATTATGATTTTTTTCATTCCAAAACATAATTAGGAGCCTTCTAGGAACCAAGATGGTTGGGTAAGCAGTAACTCTCTATAACTCTTCCATACTTACCTCCAAACGACTACAAGATAGCACTCCAAAACAAATTCTGGAATAGCCGAACCAGTAAAAAAAAATAGGAAAAAACAACTTTTGAACCCAAGAAGCTTGGAAGACTGCAGGAAAGGTATGTCTCACTTTGTTAAAAAGGAACACAGTTCAGGACAGGAAGCATCCCAGGAAAACAGCAGGAATCTCAACTTCAGCAAACCAATGGTAGATCCTGAGCCCTAATGAGGTGAAGCAGGCAAACAAGGACCACTTGTGTCTCTCAAAGTAACCAGGTGAATGGGCAGATTCGAGTTCTGAAAGCTACCACTTCAGTCCCAGGGCAAGCAGGCAACCTTCAGAGGCCTTCAAAGTATCTCCAGGGAAATGCAGAAATGCCCCCACTGACTTCAGCACACTCCAGATACCACTACTAGGACCCTAACTTAGCACTAGGTAAGCAGCCAGACCCATGCAGCTTTCAGCAGTACCAATTACTTCCCATGTAATCCCCTCAGCACAACACCAAACATGAGGGTTCTCCACAGGCCTCAGGGCAATGTCGGTACAGCTCTAGGTAAATGACAGGGTCTGCAGCACCTGGCACAAGAAGCCTAAGACAGTCCTTTCCACCCTAGGAACAGAGATCAAATTTAAAAGAAAGGAAAAGAGCCGAAAAAGATGAGCAACAAACAAAATAAAAGAATCTGATCATTGAAAGCTGTTATGGTGACAGGAAAGATCAAGACACAAACTCAGAAGAGAACAACAATGTTAAAATGCCTGTGGGCAAAGTCCTAAACAAAAACAGGAAGTAGTCTCAAGCCCAGAAACAACTCATAGAAGAGTTCAAAAAGGAGCTTAAAATCATATAAGAGAGGTAGAAGAAAAATTGGGAAAAGAAATGAGTGACACAAAAAATTATGAAAATAATTCAATAGCTTGGAAAAAGAAAAACAGCACAATTAGCCAAATGGAAAAGGAATTTAAAAAATTAAGGAAAACAATTTAAAAGTTAGAATTGAGCAAGAGGAAACTAATGATTCTAGGAATTCATAGGAGATATCAAGAATCAATCTAAAATTTAAAAAAAATTGAAAAAAACCCAGAAGAAAATGTAAAATACTTCATTGGAAAAACAGTTGACCCGGAAAATAGATCTAGGAGAGGCATGTCAGAATCACTGGTCTATCTGAAAGCTGTAATCAAAATGAATATCTTTCAAGAAATTGTCAAGAAAAACTGCCTTGTTGTTGTGGAACCAGAGGGCAAAATTGGCATTGAAAGAATCCACTGACTACCTCAAGAAAGAAATACCAAGATAAAAACTCCACAGAATAGTTTAGAACTATCAGGTCAAGGAAAAACAAAATATTGCAAGTGGCCAGAAAGAAATAATTCAAGTATCACAATTAAAATTACACAGGACTTAGTGGCTATAACATTAAAGGATCAAATGTCATGGAACATGGTATTCCAGAATGAGCTAGAACTATAACCAAGAATCACCAAAGGAGTGAAAAAAATAGCAGACTGTGAAATATCTCATTGGAAAAACAATTGACCTGGAAAATAGATCCAGGAGGGACAATTTAAAAATTATTGGACTACCTGAAAGTCATGATTTAAAAAAGAGCCTAGACATCATCTTTTAAGAAATTATCAAGGAAAACTGCCCTGATATTCTAGAACCAGAGAATAAAATAGATATTGAAAGAATCCACCAATCATTTCCTCCTGAAAGAGATCCCCAAAGGAAAACTCCTAGGAATATTGTAGCCAAATTCCAGAGCTCCCAGGTCAAGGAGAAAATATTGCAAGCAGCCAGAAAGAAGCAATTCTAGTACTGTGGAAATATAATCAGGATAACACAGGACCTGGTAGCTTCTACATTAAGGGATCAAAGGACTTGGAATATGATATTCCAGAAGTCAAAGAAATTAGAATTAAAATCAAGAATCACCTACCCAGCAAACTGAGTATAATACTTCAGGGGAAAAATTGGTCATTCAATGAAATATAGGACTTTTAAACATTCTTGACGAAAACATCAGAGCTGAATAGGAAATTTGACTTTCAAACACAAAAATAAAGAGAAGCGTGAAAAGGTAAACAGGAAAGAGAAATCATTAGGGACTTATTGAACTAAAATTGAACTGTTTACATTCCTACATGAAAAAATATTCATCACTCTTGAGATTTTTTCAGTATTAGGGTAGTTATAGGGATTATATGCATATTAACAGAGGGTATAGGGTGAGTTGAATAGGAAGGGATGATACCTAAAAAAATAAAATTGAGCAGTTAGACAGGAATGTATTTGGAAGAAGAAAGGAGAAATAGAATGGGGCAAATTATCTCACATAAAAGAAGCAAGAAAAAGCTTTTTTGATGGAGGAAAAGAGTGAGGAGATGAGAGAGAAAGAGTGAACCTTACTCTCATCACATTTGACTTAAGAGGGAATAACATGCACACTCAATTTAGTATGAAAATCTATCTTATACTACTGGAAAGTAGAGGGGAAGGGGATAAGAGCCAGGTGAGTGAGATGATAGAAGGGAGGGCAAATGGGAAGAGGGGATAATTAGAAGTAAACACTTTTGAGAAGGGATAAGTTCAAAAGAGAGATTAGAATAAATGGGGGACAGGATAGGATGGAGGGAATATAGTGAGTCCTTCACAATATGACTGTTATGGAAGTGTTTTGCATAACTACACATGTATAACCTATATTGAATGGCTTGCCTTATCAGTGGGGATGGGTGGGGAGGGAAGAAGGGAGAGAAATTGTAACTCTAATGTTTAAAAACAAATGTTAAAATTTATTTTTTTATGCAACTGGGAAATAAGATATACAGCAATGGGGTATAGAAATGTATTTTGCCCTACAAGAAAATAGAGGGGATGGCGATAAGAGAAGGGATCTGTGTGATAGAAAGGAGGGCAGACTGGGGGGAGTGGTAATCAGATTGCATACTATTTTGGGGTGCATGGAGGGGAGAGATGGGGAGAAAATTTGGAACTCAAAATCTTGCAGAAGTGAATGTTGAAAACTAACTAAATAAATAAAATTGAAAAGAAAAAAAGGAAAGCAACTTTTGAAGGGTCAATAATCACTTTAATCAAGCACATATATCATTCACTTAATTCAGGGGAAAAAGTCAGCACCTGGACTTCAGAGAAAATATAAAGAAATAATATCAACAGACAGGGCTTCCAGTTGCCTGAACACAAGCAATACACACATCACAGTTCACCAGACAGATCCAACTGTCTGATCATACATACATGGTTACCAGAGGTAGAAGCACCAAGATCTGTGTTTTCAAAACCAGGGGTCTCCTCAGAGGCTGCCCAGAGTCTCATCTGGCCAAACACTTTGAATGATTAAACTCCAAAGCAGAATGGGCAGGCCCATTAATGGGTGGAGAAGATCTTTACATTCTCGTAGTTATGATTATATACACACAGAAAAAACTTTTGACAAAATGTAGCAACCATTTCTATTAAAATATTGTGGAGCAAAGGAATAAAAAAGAGCATTTCTTAAAATGACTAGAAGTTTCTATCTAAAACCATTAACCGGCATTATCTCTAATGGGAATAAACTAGAAGCATTACTAGGAAGGTAATGAAGCAAGGGGTGAAGTAAGGATGCCCATCATTACCACTATTATTCAGCATAGTATTAGAAATGTTGTTTATAGCAATAAGAAGAAAAACAAATTGATGGAATTAGAAGAGGCAATGAGGAAGCAGAGGACATGATTGTATACTTAGCGAATGCTAGAGAATCAACCAAAAAACTACTTGAAATATTTAGCAAAATTGCAGGATGTAAAATAAACACATATAAAATCATTCATATGACCAACATGACTCAGAAACAAGAGGCAGAAATAGAAATTCCATTTAAAATGACTGTAAACAATATAAAGTACTTGGGATTCTAATCTGCCAAGGCAAACCCAGGAACTGTATGAACACAATTATAAAATACTTTTCACATAAATCAGCTCATGTCTAAACAATTGGAAAAATATCAATTACTCATGGGTAGGCTGAGAAAATACAATTAATTCTACTTAAATTAATTTACTGATAAGGTGCCAAACCAATCAAACTACCAAAAAATTATTTACTAGTGCTAGGAAAAATAACAATCAAATTCATCTGGAAGAACAAATGTTCAATTATATAAAGGAAATTCATAAAAAAATACAAAAGAAGGTAGGCTAGTCATATCACATGTAAAACTGTATTATAAAGCTGTAATCATCAAAACTCTCTGGTACAGTCTAAGAAATAGAGTTGTGGATTAGTGGAATAGATTAGGGTATACAACACAATAGTCAATGATCATAGTAACCTAATATTTGATAAACCCAAAGACCCCAACCTCTGGGATAAGACCTCGCTATTTGACAAAACCTGATGGGAAACCTGGAAAACAGTGGGTCACAAACTAGGTATAGACCAACACCTCATACCATATACTAAGATAAGATAGAAATGAGTACATGTTTAGTCATAAAGGGTGACTTCATAAGCAAATTAGAAGAGTAAGAAATAATTTACTGTCAGATCTATGGGAAAGGGAAGAATTCATGACCAAACAAGAGACAGAGAGCATTACAAAATATAAAATATATAGTTTTGATTATATTAAAATAAAAGGCTCTTGTACAAACACAAGCAATGCAACCAAGTTAGAAGAAAGAAGAAAGCTGGGAAATAATCTTTGCAAAACTGTCTCTAAAAGAGGCCTCAATTCTCAAATACCTAGAGAACCAAGTCAAATTTATAAGAAAAAAAAGACCTTTCACAAATGATCAATGGTCAAAAAGATATGAACAGGCAGTTTCCAGAAGAAGAAATCAAAGCTATGTATAGGCATATGAAGAAGTGCTCTAAATCACTTTTGATTAGAGAAATGCAAATTAAAGCAACACCAAGGTACCACTTCATACCAATCAGATTGGCTAATATGACAGAAAAGGAAAATAATAAATGTTGGAGAGGATGTGGGAAAATTAGAATACTAATGCACTGTTGGTGGAGTTGCAAACTGATCCAACCATTCTGGAAAGCAATTTGAAATTATGCCCAAATAGCAACCAAACTGTTCATAGTCTTTGATCCATCAATACCACTACTAGATCTATATCCCAAAGAGACTGTTAAAAAGGGAAAAGGACCTACATGTGTAAAAAATATTTATAGCAGCCCTTTTCAAGGTGGCAAAATATTGGAATCTGAGGGGATGCTTATCAATTGGGGAATGGCAAACAACTGTGGCATATGAATGCAATGGAATATTACTTTGCAATAAAAAATTATGAATAGGTAGATTTCAGAAAAATTTGAAAAAACTTACATGAACTGATGGTGAGTGAATTGAACAGAACTAGGAAAACATTGTATACAGTAACAGCAATATTGTGTGATCACCAACTATGAATGATTCTGCTCTTCTCAGCAACACAATGATCCAAGACAAGCATGAAGGACTCAGAAAGGAAAATATCCATATCCAGACAAAGAACTAATGGACTATGAATGCAAATCGAAGCATATTTTTTCCCTTTATAATTTTTTGTGTTTTTATTTGTTTCTCCTTTTGCATCTGTGACTAAAAAGATAATGTTTTATATAATAGCACATGTGCAACCTATATCAAATTGACTACTACCATTTTCAGAAGAGAGAAGGGGAAGAAATGGGTAAGAAAAATTTGGAACTTAAAAATCTGATAAAAATGAAGGTAAAATATCTCTTAACTTGTAACTGGGGAAAAAATAAAATAGTATTTAAAAAATAAAAAAGAATTAAGAGGCACTGGACATGGCAATCACCCAATAACATCACAAAAACATAAAATTGTTTACATTTTAACAGATGGGAAACAACTTGTTACTTGCCTTGGAGCCATTCCTGAGTTCGCTGTTTGTCTACAAACTTCGTAAATCAAAGATAAAAATTAATACAGGGCAAGGAGAAAGACCAAAAATGAGTGAAATTTATGGTCAGAAATCAAAATAAC
>JAQQSK010007837.1:0-13791 GCA_028658325.1 Potorous gilbertii | reverse complement strand
ACTGACCTGGAAAATAGATCCAGGAAAGACAATTTAAAAATTATGGGACTACTTGAAAATCATAGTCACAAAAAGAGCCTAGACATCATATTTCATGAAATTATCAAGGAAAACTCCCTTGATATTCTAGAACCAGAGGGCAAAATAAGTATTCAAGGAATCCACCAATCACCGACTGAAAGAGATCCAAAAAGAGAAACTTCTAGGACACTGTGGCCAAATTCCAGAATTCCCAGGTCAAGGAGAAAATATTGAAAGCAGCTTGAAAGAAACAATTCAAGTATTGTGGAAATAAAATCAAGATAACGCAAGATCTGGCAGCTTCTACATTAAGAGATTGAAGGGCATGGAACAGGATATTCCAGAAGTCAAAGGAACTAGCACTAAATCCAAGAATCACTTACCCAGCAAAACTGAGTATAATACTTCAGGGCAAAAAAAATAGTCTTTCAATGAAATTGAGGACTCTCAAGCATTCTTGATGAAAAGACCAGAGCTGAAAAGGAAATGTGACTTTCAATCACAAGAATGAGAAGAAGCGTGAAAAGTAAACAGCAAAAACAAAAGTCATAAGGGACCTAACAAAGTTGAAGTCTTCACATTCCTACATGGAAAGACAATATTTGTAACTCTTGAAACTTTTCTTTATTTGGGTAGTTGGTGGGACTACACACACAAAACACACATACACACTTATGCACACACTTCCATGTGTGTGCGCACACACACATACAAATGTTTGCACACACACACATGCACACATACACTGACACACAGACAGAGGACACTGAGTGAATTGAATAGGATGGGATCATATCCTTCAAAAATAAAGGTAAATGTATAAGAGAAATATATTGGGAGGAGAGAGGGTGAAATGGAATGGGGCAAATTATCTCTCATAGAAAAGGCAAGCAGGAGACTGTTTAGTGGAGTGAAAAAGAGGAGAGCTGAGGAAAAATACATGAAGTATACTATCATCATATTCAACTAAAGGAAGGAATAAAATGTACACTCATTTTGGTATGAAAACCTATCTTACAATACAGGAAATTGGGGCAAAAGGGAACAAGCAGGGTGGGGGGGTTTATGGAAGGGAGGGCAATGGGAGGAGGGAGCAATTTAAAGTCAACATTCAGGGAGGGACAGGATCAAAAGAGAGAATAGAAACAATGGGGGCAGAATAGGATGGAGGGAAATATAGTTAGCCTTATACAACAAAACTAGTATCGAAGTCATTTGCAAAACTACACAGATATGGCCTGTATTGAATTGTTTGCCTTCCCAAAGGGAATGGGTGGGGAGTGAGGGATGGGAAGAAGTTGGAACTTAAAGTTTTAGGAACAACTGTTGAGTATTGCTCTTGCTAGTAGGAAGTAAGAAGTACAGGTAATGGGGAATAGAAAGTTACCTGGCCCTACTGGACAAAAGAGAAGATGGGGACAAGGGGAAGGGAGGAATGATAGAAGGGAGGGCAGATTGGTGATAGGGGAAATTAGAATGCTCAGTGTATTGGGGTGGGGAGAGGGAAAAATGGGGAGAAAATTTGGAACCCAAAATTTTGTGACAATGAATGTAAAAAGTCAAATAAATTTATATTAACAAAAAGAAGATATGATCCCATCCTATTCAATTCACTCTGTGCTCTCTGTCTGTGTGCGTGTGTGTGTGTATGTGTGTGTGTGTGTGTGTGTATGTAATCCCACCAACTACCCAGATACTGAAAAGTTTCAAGAGTTACAAATATTGTCTTTTCATGTAGAAACAAACTTTAGTAAGTCCCTTATGACCTCTCATTGCTGTTTTCCTTTTCATGCTTCTCTTCATTCTTGTGTTTGAAGGTCAAATCTTCTTTTCAGCTCTGGTCTTTTAATCAAGAATGCTTGAAAGTCCTCTATGTTGAAAGACCACATTTCCCCTGAAGTATTATGCTTAGTTTTCCTGGGTAGGTGATTCTTTCTTTTATTCTGAGTTCCTTTGACTTCTGGAATACTATATTCCACCCCCTTGATCTCTTAATGTAGAAGCTGCTAGATCTTGTGTTATTCTGATTGTATTTGCACAACACTTGAATTTTTTCTTTCTAGCTGCTTACAATATTTTCTCTTTGACCTGGTAATTCTGGAATTTGACCACAATGTTCCTAGGAGTTTCTCTTTCTGGATCTCTTTCTGGTGGTGATTGGTGGATTCTTTCAATATTTTCTTTGCCCTCTGGTTCTAGAACATTAGGGCAGTTTTCCTTGATAACTTCATGTAAGATGATGTCTACGCTCTTTTTTTGATCATAGCTTTCAGGTAGTCCCATAATTTTTAAATTGTCTCTCCTGGATCTATTTTCCAGGTCTGTTGTCTTTCCCGTGAGTTATTTAACATTATCTTTTATTTTTTCCTTCTTTTGGCTTTGTTTTGTGATTTCTTGTTTTCTCATAAAGTCATTAGCCTCCCTCTGTTCCATTCTAATTTTGAAAGAACTATTTTCTTCAGTGAGCTTTTGAACCTCCTTTTCCATTTGGCAAATTCTGCTTTTGAAAGCATTCTTCTCCTCATTGGCTTTTTGAATATCTGTTGCCAATTGAGTTAGCCTATTTTTAAAGATATTATTTTCTTCAGCATTTTGCTGGTCTCCTTTAGCAAAGTGTTGACCTGATTTCCATGCTTTTCTTACATCTCTCTCATTTCTCTTCCTAGTTTTTCCTCCACCTCTCTAACTTGATTTTCAAAATCTTTTTTGATCTCTTCCATGGCCTGAGTCCTTCGAATATTTATTTTGGATGTTTGGGATACAGAAGCCTTGACTTCTATGTCTTTCCCTGATGGTAAGCATTGTTCTTCCTCATCTGAAAGGATGGGAGGAGATATCTGGTCACCAAGAAAGTAATCTTTCATGGTCTTATTTTTTCCCCCTTTTCTTGGGCATTTTCTCAAGCAGTTACTTGATTTTTGAGTCCTTGGTCAAGTGTAGGGTATACTCTGGGAATCTGTGAGATCTCAGTTCCTCCAAGATGGCACAATCAAGCATGTACTGGTCTGGACTCAGAGAGGGATTTTTGTGCCCAGAACCTTAGCAGATACCTCTCCACAACCAGTTGGCCTCCAATTCCTTTGTCAGTACTGGGGGCTGATTTTAATATAAGCTGTATGGCCAGGGCCATCATTCAGTTTGAGAAAAAACCAGCTCAGCCAGGGCCTCCACCTAGGGCTTTGGTGAAACTCAGCTCTTCAATGCCCCCAGGGGTTTTTATGCTCCAACAATGGACCTTCGATCCTGGCTTCTGTATTGGCTGTATTGGCTGCCTGCTGCTGGAGCTGTGGGAAGGTCCTTCTCCCTTCCTGAGCCCCTGATGAAACCCGTCACCAATCTTTCACACCTGTGGGACAAAGGATCTGAGGACCCCCCACTGCGACTAGAGATTCTGTCCCCCGATGTCCTTCTCCCAGAGTCTCATTGTGCTGCTCAGCCAAAGCTGGGCTAGTCTCCATGCTCTGCCCTGCCTCTGGTGCAATCGACATTTCTGTGGGCCTGTTAGGTCACTGTGGGCTGGAAATCTCCTCCACTCTGTTGTTCTCCACTTCTGCTGCTCCAAAATTTGTTGAGAGTCCCTCTCTATGGGTGTTATATCTGCTGTGGGGGGAACCCTGCATAAGTGTGTCTTTCTATCCCACCATCTTGCCTCTGCCCCCTAGAATAATACTATTTAAGGGAGCTGATAGATATAATTTTTACGAAGTAATTCTGACGAGGGCAGAGGTATCAAGCTTCTCCACCAAACATCCTTCTTCCCCTCCTTGCATATGTAAATCTTCCTTGAAGAAATATAGTAGAAGCACAGGCTAGATAAATGTAGTTTGGCTCTCTTTGACTAACACAATTATACCTCCGTGTTATCTGTGGAAGATAGTTTTGCTACATCATATTCATTTTATGATATATATTTTTTTTGGTTAGGCTCAGTTCACTCTGCTTTAGTTCATAAACCTTTCCATGTCTCTTTAAAATACAAGTTTCTCTGTTACTTTTAATATTCCATCATATGCTTATACCACAATTCATCGATGTCCAAAATTGCAAAGTCCTGTCTAGATATAGAGATGAGACTATTCCAGGTAGATAAGTGTCATGAGTAATAATGCCAATGCTGTAAAGAAAATCGATGCTTAGAAACTCAGCAGGAGTTGAGGATTATATTTTTAAAACCTGTGAGTCTCTCGTTTTTATCTTTGGCTGGGGAACATATTAAAAAAAAGAAAACTTTTAGCTATGCTGTCTCACATGCCCACTCCCCAATTAAAACAAAACAAAGAGCCTTTAGATAATATCCTACTACATTTCCATCTTCTTTAGCACTTAATTATCAATAATTTTTAGTTGTTTTTTCACACTTGGCATCCAAAAATCCTAATTAGTGGAAGTTAAGGATGATTAAAAAAATATTCATAACAAATAGATATTGACTTGGAGGGAGAAAACTAAAATAGGTTTTGAGATAATTTCTCAAAGTATGATGTAGATACAGAAGGGGTGTAAGGAATTACATGCCAAAATTTTTAAAAATTTTATTAGAAAAGGAAATGGGAAACCTCTGAAAGGGAGTAGTGAAAAAAGAGGACTTAACTCTTACTGAAAAAGAATAAAAAATTATATATTACGTAGATCATCAGAACTGCAAAACTCCTTAGAGGTTACCTTTCTTCTCCTAATTTTGCCAGAGAAGAAAAATGCGACAGAGAGAGGACAGGGACTAGAAATTAGTTCTACTAGGGCAGTGAATTTTCATCTAGCTTATTGTAATTTGAATGTCCTCATTACAGAAAAGTGTTCATTGTTCCCAAGACCAAGAGAAGGAAGCTAAGAAGGGACCTCATTCATCCAACCACATTTTATCTGCCTACACAATCAGAAAATTTAAATAGTTTGGAAGGTCAAAGTTTTGAGGTAAATAAAAATGCTTGTAATTGGGGAGGTACTTCAATAAAACCATGACTCTCACCTACTCTGCCCTGTAGCACTTTTCTAGGGCAGATGGTTCTAAGAGGCTTCAGAAGATGTCTATATTAGGGGTGGGGAATCTTGTGGCATCAAGGGCACATGTGGCCTTCTAGGTCTTTAGTGCAGCCTTTTTCATGAGTCTAAATTTTACAGAAAAAATCCTTTAATAAGATTTTTTTTCTACGAAGTTTGGATTCAGTCAAAGGGTTTTTCCTGGAGTCCTAGAGAGTCACATGTGGCCTCAAGGCTTCTGGCTCCCATCCTGAAGCAGTCTAGACCCTGGAAGACAATAGCAGTTTCCTTTGTTCCCCTAAAATCAGTGGGAAATCGTATATCTAAATTTGATTCTATAGGCATAACCTTAATTACTTTGATTGACTTAAGTGATCCTTTGTTTAAAACAACAACATTAAATTGGCTAATTGACTTGTCCTACAAATACATTGAAAATTTGCAATCTCCTTTTAAAAATGGACAAAATCAAAACCCAAATTTAAACCCTTGAAAGTGGCTGCTTCTTTTTCAACTTCTACATAAAGCCCAAAGAAGGTAAAATCCAGGACGGCCTGAAGAAAGGGGAATATTTTCTTATTCCTGTTATGTATAGAAGGGAAGAAAAATCTGAACTAATTCTGTATCCTAGGACTTTGCAGAACTAGATTTGAATAGAATTCAAGGTCCCTTTGATTTGTTCTTTCTCAAAGCACCAGAGCAAAAGAAAATCTAAAAAATATATGAATGAAATTTAGTATTTTATACAAGAGCAGAGTCATTAACTAGCATGAAACAGATATGAAAGCATCTTCATCTTTCATTTTGTTGGCTGGTTTAAAAAGTACTAAATAGAAAGCTATGATAAAAAACTGTAGGAAAAAATGTTCTGATTTTATATTTTTTTTATCTAAGAAAAGCAAAAACAACCCTTTATTTTGTGTTTTCAGTCTAAAAGAATGTAATGGAAAATTCTCTGTGTAAATGAAATAAACATTTAAGTATTATCTATATGTTGTCCAAATTTCACTGAGCATGTCTATTATTTTCCTTGCAGCTATTTGTTTCTTCCATTGTTTTTATGCAAAATTAGCATTTTCTTTATTTGGATTTATCTTTTCCTTATTTACCATACTTAAGAGGGAAGTCTTTCTGATCCCTTTGTCAATCCTATTCAACTTAGCTCCCAGCCATGGAGACACATAGGGACAAATAAGAAAATACTGGTCACCCATTTCCTTCAGAAAAGATCCTGAGCAGGTGACCCACCAAAAGCAACTCCAATGTTTGTTCAACCTTATAACTTCTGTAACATACATTTTTAACCTTGTCTTACTGACCAGTCTCAAACTGCTGACTCTATATCTCAAATGACTTGTTAAAATACAAGAACTGCAAAACTTCAGAGGAAAAAATGAAAAATGCTCCTAACTACTGGGAGGTAAAGGTGTCTTAGAATATCTCACCACCAGCAGCAAAAACACCACCACTACCACCACTACCACAACCATCACCACCACAGTCTTTACTCTTTGATCTTATCTTGTACCTGAAGTTACCCCTTCTTGAAGGTAATTGTGGTCAGGTAAATGAAGGTGGTTGGTTATTTTCCTAATCCATATTTTACCCTTGAATTGTCCTTTTATGTAGGAATGAAGAACTACATCCCAAGCTGAGTCCAATTCCATGGACCAAGCCTTGATGTACCCCTGCACCTAGATTAGGCCACCATTCTGGTCTTCCAGCTTTACCCCATGCAAAAAATATTGAGAAAATTAACTTTCTTCTCCAATTCAAATTTGTCTCTGCTACTTCTTTCACTATTTTCTCATGAACTCTACAAGACCTTACCTCTAATCCATTCCTACCCAGGTGGAATTGTCTTTTTTCTTCCCTAGAGGAATACAATATATTATAGAGGTCCTCTAATTTTCCTACATGGAGACAATTTCCCATTCTCGGACAATTTTTGGCCTGTTAATCCCCGACCTAGTGTAGGTCTGCACTCATTTATTCATTGAATATCCAATGCTAAGTAATGAGATATTGTAAACAAATAACTGAGTGATTTCACTCCCTCTACACAAACCGAACTATGTTGTTATTCAATCTCTTCACTAAAGCCTATATGAAAAAATTTAAGGTTCATTAATATCTATCCTTAAGCTACTTTGCCTCTCCTTTTCTCACTAAATAAATTAATTTTAACTAAATGAGAAAGATCAGTTTCTTTCTTGCTTCTTTGATTTTGTCACAATATAATATTTTCTTTCTACCTTTCCCCCAGGTCTCCCACAAATTTAAATATTATTTAACCCTCAGTTTAGATGCTCTGTCCTACATAAAGTTTTCCTCCATTCCTCTGCATCTTGTCTAACTAAGAAATCATGACAATATTGATTAAAGTCAGCACTTATTTATCACAGCTAGCATTTCAGTACTTTCAAAACACTTTAGATATATCTCATTTGATCCTAACAACAACCCTTTGGAATAGGTGCTAATATGGTTACTATTTTGGAGATAAGCAAGCTGAAGCTGAGAGATGTTGTTACTTGCCAGAGTTTACACAACTAGTAAGTGTCTGATGGTAGAATTCAATGTCATTCCAATTTGAGAGCTATATCTATTATTTGTTGTGGTAGTGAAAGAATTATTAAGTGTAAGATGTGTGCATATGTCTATTTTAAATAAAAGAGGAAAAAATTCAGTTCATTTGATTCTATCTCAGATAATCTAAAGGTAACGCTTTATACTAGCCACTATTTTAGATTCCTATGTGATTTATTGGTTTTGGTGATATATGATCTCTACTGGACTTCATCAGAAGGGAAAAAGTACAAGAAAGGATTTTTAAAGGAGAGGAGAGATGTGTTAGTTTACGTAAGCTTTTGTGAAGAAGGAAATACAACCAATTTGAATAATGGCAATCTTTAAGCCCAGTATGAAAAGCTAATAATAATATTTGTGGACCTGTACAGGGTAAAAACAAAACGAGCATAGCTTAGGTCCTGATAGCTTATAGATTTCAAAATTCAAGAGTATGTAGTGAGAGATGAAAGCCAGAAAAGAAGTTGGGATAGTGCATCAGATTATCTAAGTTGACAAACATCGATAGAATGGAAGTATTGTGGGAAGACACGTATATTGATTCAATGTTGGTTGAACATGAACTGACCTGACCATTCTGAAAAGTGTGAAACTACATCCCAAAAGTCATTAAATTGTATGTATCATTTGACCTAACAGTACTGTTATTAAGTCTGTGCCCCAAAGATATCAAAGGTGAGGGAAAAAGACCCATATGTACAAAAATACAGCTTCTCTTTGCATGACTGTGGAGAATTGGAAACTAAAGGAATGTTTCTTCATTGGGGAATGGCTGAACAAGTTGTGGTATGTGAATATTTATCTATTTATTTATTTATAGATGTTCTACAATTGCTTCCTTAAAATTAAGATTTTTATCTCCCCCACATCTTCCCCCCACTATCCCTCTCCCTCCCCAGGACAGCATACAATTCTGTTTAGGTTCTACATATACTTTCCTATTGAGCACATTTTCACTATAATCATGCTATGTAGTCGCACTAAGATAAATGGAAGAAATCATATAACAAATCAAAACATGATACACTAAAACCCACACAAACACAAACATGACCTGCTACATTCTGCGAATGACTTCCATATTTCTTTCTCTGAGTGTGGGAGGTATTTTGACTTAGAAAATCATCATTGGGATTTTTTTTTCAGTAAGTTCTTGTGTTATTACAAAGTTCCAAGTCTACCAGAAAAAACTCTCGCACACTGTGGTCGTTGCTATGCACAAAGTTTTCTTGATTCTGCTCCTTTCACTCAGCATCAGATCATATAAGTGCTTCCAGGCCTCTCTGAAGTCTTTTTGTTCATCATTTCTTATGGTATAATAGTACTCCATTACATTCATATACCATAATTTATTAAGCCATTCCCCACTTGATGGGCATCTCCTTGATTTCCAGTTCTTGGCTACCATCAAGAGTGCTACTATAAATATTTTTGTACATGTGGGTCCCTTTCCCATTTTTATAATCTCTTGGGGATACAGTCCTAGTAGCGATATTGCTGGGTCAAAGGGTATGCACATTTTTGTAGCCCTTTGGGCATAGTTCCAAACCATTCTCCATAATGGTTGGATGATCTCACAGCTCCACCAACAATGAATTAGTGTTCCAACTCTTCCACATCCTCTCCAGCATTTATCTTTTTCTTGTTCTGACATGTTTGCCAATCTCATAGGTGTGATGTGGTACCTCATAGTTGTTTTGATTTGCATCTCTCTAACAAGTAGTGATTTAGAGCACTTTTTCATGTGATTATAGATATCTTTAATTTCTTCCCCTGAACATTGCCTGTTCATATCCTTTGACCATTTATCAATTGGGGAATGACTTGTATGGGTATATATTTAAGTCAGTTCTCTATATATTTTAGAAATGACGCCTTTATCCCTGTGTGGTATGTGAATATTAATGAAATTCTCTTATGCTATGAGAAATGATGAAAAGAATGATTTTAAATCTGGGAAGACTGTTACTAACTGATACAAAGGGAACGAAGGAGAAAAATTATACAATAACAGTACAATGAAGAAAAGTTTAAATGACTTAAGAACCCTCTGATCAATACAATTTTTCAGAAAACTCAGTGATAAACATGCTGTCCATCTCCAGATAGAAAAGTGGTGGACACAGAGTAAAAACTGTAACATGCAGGACCAGAAGGGGCATTGATAATATGTTATTTTGCTTGACTGTACACATTTTTAATGAGTCCTTTCCTTGCTTTCTCAATGGGTGTGGAATGAGGAGGTGAGAGGGAGAGGAATTGGAACCAAAATAATATATTTGAGTCTTTTAAAGCTAAAAAGGAAGGAATTGGGTTAGCATAGGCAGACAAGACCTATAAAAAAACAAAAGGATCCTGAAACAGAGTGAAGGATTAGCTTATATAAGTTTTTTAATTTTTTTAAGAATATTATATGACCCAATGATTGAATTCTTAATCTGTGGTTGGTCAAGCTTTGAGGGCTTAAAGATGCTGTAGTTAAGCAACTAATCCACTTTGGTTGAGATTTATGGAGTAAAAAATGTTTTATCTATCTATCAGTATCTCTCTATCTGTCTATCTATCTATCTATGTATCTATCTATCTTTCTTTCTGAGTGAATTAGATTAGATTGGCCAGCCTGGGTGAAAGGATGAAAAATCAAAATGGATTTTACACACCAATACACACACATACAACACTTTTATGTATACATACATATGTATGTGTGTATATTGTCTTCCTACTAGTATTTATTTTCCCTTCAATGAATTTGTTTATATAATGTTTAAGGTCATGAACACATTCATAGGTATACATATATGCGCATATGTATATACATATGTAATATACACATAATTGAATGCACACATCACATATACGCATTGTGTGTACACATTTGGATATATTTGGATATTGTTATTAGACTTAGGGCTAAATAATGCCTTGGAAGCCATATTTATTTCTAATCTATAAAGCTCATCCCTCTTAAGAGTGAACATATATATATACACACACACTATAAATATTATATGTATGCATATGTGTCTCTCTCTTTGTGTGTCTGTTGTTGGATATAGTTAGATAGCTTATGTTAAAATGTTTTGAACATACAAAGCAAATCAAAATTAATGTGGAAGTGTTGTTAACTAAGAATTATTCCCCAAAATCCCAAAGGAAAGCAGCATATGTCTAATGAAGTAAAAGTTGTTGAATTAATATAAAGGAAAGCAGCAGATCTGATGATAAACTTAATTTGCCCTGCCTCTCTTTTCTCTTTTCTCTGCTATTTTTTCATGGGATTGTAAATGTATGGAGGAAATTTTTGTGTGTTTTATTAGGGCAAAAGCTTGTATTCTCTTAAATTATTGATGTGGGATGTAGCAGAAGAAAGTGGCAGTGACTAAGAGGATTTTATGTTGCATTTACAAGGTGGGACCAATGAGAATGAATTTAATGTAACCTAGTTAAAGCTAACTCATCTGTGTCTAAAGAGAGATGTTTTATTACTCATGGAACAAATGACACTAAATCCATGAGTTCAGAATGCTTGAAATTATGCATTCCTCCAAAAAAGAGAAACATGGCACTGATGCAGGACAGGTGATACACCACCATGGGGGCCAGATAAAATCTATCATCTAGTGTCTGCACCAGTTTAAAGGTAGTATAGATAGCTTTTTTTCCTACCTATAACATCAAGAAGATTACTTTTTCCTTCTTGTATATCTTCAAAAACATTTTAGTTTTAAATATTATTTTGATGCTTGGTCCAATGTATGGTATGTGCTTAGAGGAACATCGTTTCAGTTTATCAGTATTTACATCTTAAGCAGATATCAATAACAGAAAATGAACTCAACTCATTGTCAAAAGGGGGAAGCAATACACTATCTGTTGCAATAGACTGCATTTGGGAAATTGCGTGTATTGTTTATACCTCACAAATACCCCCATAACACCATCCTAGACTTGAAAATCGTCAATATCCACTCAAAAAAAATACCTAAAAATAATCCACCAATGTGTAAAATTTTTTAGAGATCAAAACTCAAGAGGTTTGAGGGGAAACAAAAACACTTAATTAAACATGGTTAACTAAAAAGAAAGATTCCCCCTCTGAAGTTTTTATTTTCTTACATAAGCATTTGGGGTGATGACACATGCAGATAATACAGGTGGTTTTGTGCTGGGTATCTCCATCGCCGCTGCTGTTGCCAAGTAGGATCATCTGATAGCTTTCCATTATGATGTGGCTTCCTGGGAAGGAGGGTGCCAGCTCTTTATATTGATAGCTCCTTAGACTAGCTAAATCCTTTCATTATTCACATTTCCCAACCACCTCCACCCTTGAATCTAGTTAGAAGAGACCTTGGACACTTCTCTTTTAAGAACAACTCTTGTAACTACTTTAAACTCTTAATTATTATTCTTAAATTGTTTTTACGTCTATCATGCTCCTGAGTCATTAGTCCATGTCCTTTTCAAATCATTTGTGAAGTTCCATGTGACAAAACTTAAAAATTACTGATGGAGCTCTGATGAAAGTGGTTTTTTTTAATCCCACCATGACTCTGACCGCCAACGCTAATCAGTTTAAAAAGAAGACTGGAAAGGGTCAGAGTAGGTTGGTGATCTTTGATATACATTTTTATCTTCCTAATTGCTGTGGTCCAGAGTTCACTGATCAGCCTTAACCTCACTAAAAAAAAGACAAAAAAAAGCACTATATTGTTAAGACTAGAAAACATAAGGAATCGTTGCCATAAGGCTATAAATCAGGAAATACCAGTCTCCAAAGAATAAGCATTATTTCTGTTCACCCACCTCTTCTGACTCCACCATTACCATGCTGCCTCATATGCAGAAGCTTAGTTTTTTGTTTGTTGTCTTCTATTTTTTTTGTTTGTTTTTTTATGAATCTTACTCAAGAATGTGAAGAATATAATGGAGTTATCCAGGGCTGATTCAGGGCTACAAACTTTTGAGGTGCACCAGGAGAAACTTTAACTCATAAATAGACTACAACACTATCAAAAATTACTCATATGAAAATACCGAATAAATGGTAACAACAGAGAGACCAAAGAGAAGAAAAGTAGGTGGACTGATCAGGAGAAGAGATGGTAAAATTGATGAAGGTCAATAAATGGTTTTCATATAATGCTGTAATGTTAAGAAACCTAATAAAAAGTTTTCCTGATGTTGGATGGACTCTGAGAGATATTTTGGAACATATATACGAGAATCTCACAGTAGGAAAATTAGGGTTTGCACGTTCGCAAAGGCCTGCCACATCGAAAATGTCACAGATTTCATTGACAGAACTTTTTAAATCAGGTCTATGCTGTTCCGTTTAGCAGTGTAGAAACTATTAAATCCGGTGTTATCCTGACTGTGTTTCCACAATAATTGAATTGTTTCCTTCTGGCTAACTGTAATATTTTCCCCCTGACCTTGGAAATCTGGAATTTGGTACAATATCTCTAGGAATGTTCCTGTTGGGATCTCATTCAGGAGGTGATCAATGGATTCTTTATTTCTTTCCCTTTCTATTTTACCCTCTGGTTCTAGAATACCAGGGTACTTTTCTTTGACAATTTCATGAAAGATATCTAGGCTCTTTTTTGATCATTGTCTTCAGTTTAACCAACAATTTCTAAATTATCTGTGCTGGATATATCTTAAGGTCAGTTTTTTTTCAAAGAGATATTTCCCATTGTCTTCTATTTTTTCATTCTTTTGATGTTATTTTATAATTTCTTGATTTCTCACAAAGCGATTAGTTTCCATTTGCTCCATTTTAATTTTTAAGTTGTTATTTCTTCATTGAGCTGTTGGGCCTCCATTTCTCCAATTCTGCTTTTTTTTTTAAATTTTATTTTGGTGTCAAGGACCAAAATACAAATACAGAAAGGTGAAAAGAAAGAAAACGTATCATAAACTTAAATACTGGAATGTAAATAGAAAGTAAGAATTTTTTTGATTATGTCATGTGCATAGCAAAACTTAAGAGACCATTAAAATGTGTAATATTAAATTTTCATTTCAAGAAAGCCTGTATATATATATATATATATATATATATATATATATATATATGTATGTATGTATGTATGTATGTATGTATGTATGTGTGTGTGTGCATGTAGGTATGCATGCACCTATGTATATGAGGGTATATGTATGAACACACGTATATATGTGTGTACACCTAAGCATATA
>JAQQSK010007836.1:0-13792 GCA_028658325.1 Potorous gilbertii | reverse complement strand
CTGTACCACGGAAGAGGATCCTAGGATTGAGTAGGACAGAACAAACATTATTAATAGTTAGAGGTTAAGATAAGAAAGATGAGGACGGTAAGAGCACTTGGCTTCCCTCAATGAGGTCGAGTTGCCACACCAGAAAAAACCACCTCCTGGCTTACTGAAAGAGCTGGCAGATGTGGTTGTTGTCAGTAACCTTTGATAAAATCATGGAAGAGTGCCATGAGCCTGATGAAGACAACTGTCCCCATTTTAAAAAAGAGAATAGGAAAACTAGGTGCTGGCGAGCTCTACTTCTCTTCCTGGCAAAGCGTAGAACTACGGCAGACTGGTAAGTACAGTAGAATGTGGCCCCTCAAAGACACTGATGGTTTTGCTTCTGCAATTTTATCACCTAGCCCAGAGCCCTGTTCGGAATGGGCGCTCAATAATAAATGCTTGAACCAAGAGAATGCCAATCCCCTGTATTTCGGGGCAGTGTTTGCCAGAATTTCTTTATCCTATTCTTATGGCTAAGACAGGGACATGTGGGTAAGATGATAACATGAATTGGTGGAAGGAATTAGGGCTGGTTGAATGACTGGACCCAAAGAATTGTCATTAATGAATCAATGTCAACTTGGGCAAAACTCTCTAGTGTTGTGTCCTGTAATCCTTGGCCCTGGGTTATTCACTCATTTTATATAGGACTTGGATGAAGCTTAAGTGCTTATCAGATTAGTAGATGATAAAAAATTGGATTATTTATGGATTGGATGGCAGTTATGATCCAACAAGTTCCTGACAGGCTTGAATAATGTTCCAAATCTGGTAATAGGAAATTTAATAAGGATACATTTCAAGTTCTCCCTTTGCATTCAAAAATCAACTGCATAAGTATAAAATGGGAGAAGTACAGCTAGGCAATGATTCACATGGAAGAAATCTGGAAGGTTTAGAAGACTGTAAATTTAATAGGTCATTCGTTCAGCCAAAAAAGTCAATACAATCTTAAACCAGGTTGTGAGATGAATAGATTCAGAGGAGGGAGATAATGGTTCCATTTTGGTCTTCCTTAGTCAGTCCACTTCTGGAGGATTGTGGTAATCCAGTCGGTAAACTAGCGTTTATTATGTACCTATGCACCACTCACTCTTGGTACTATATTCTAGCAAAGACATTGATAAGTTGGATGGTATCCAGAGAAAGGATAATAAGGTGATGAGCGGACCAGAGGTCATGTCACATGAGAATCAGCTGAAGTCACTCGGGATGGTTAGCCTGGAGAAGAGAAGACTAGTGGAAGGGATGAGTTGTGAAAGCAGTGTAGAGTTATTTGAAGGGCTGCCATGGAGAGGAGAGATTAGACATTCTGTTTGGCTCCAGGGTGCAGAACTAGGAACAAAGTGGGGAAGGCTACAGAGAGACTGAGTCAGACTTGATATTATGACAAACTCCCTAATGATGAATACTTCCAAAAGAATAGGTTGCCTTGTATGGTAGTGAGTTTCCCATCGCTGGAGCTATCCAAGAAAAATATAGATAACTTTATTTTTAGGGATGAGGTAGAAGGGGTCAAGGCAGTTAGATGGTGCAGTGGATAGAGTGCTGGGCCTGGAGTCAGGGACACCTGAGTTCAAATCCAGCCTCAGACATTTACTAGCTGTATGACCCTGGGCAAGACGCTCGACTCTATTTGCCTCAGTTTCCTTATCTGTAAAATAAACTGAAGAAGGAAATGGCAAACTACTCTAGTATCTCTGCCAAGAAACCCCAGATGTGATCACAAAGAATTGGACACAACTAAAATGACCAAATAACAAAGAGGGGAATCGCTGTTCGTTGACCTGAATGATCTCTCTGTGATTCTAAAATTCTGTACATTCAGTGTTCATATATACCCTGAAAGGGTGAGTTTTCCAAAACCTTGTGATGATGTGGCTGGACTCATCAAAGGAGAGAACTGGCCATCGACAGGGAGCACAGGCAACAAAACGAACCCTCAACTTCTAGATCTATAATTGAATCCAAAAGGCAGCCTGTCTTTGCTGGGGTCAGCAGTCAGTCTGTGGCCAGAATTAAGGGGCAGTGTGTGGTTATTGCTAGTGCTTCACACATAAGTAGATCTTCAATATTGAATGAATGATCACTGTCCAGATTCAATCTATGGTGGCTTCAGGGACCAGGGCTTATTCTAAAACTAGTTGAAGTTCAGTCTCAGGTTGCTGTCAATCCTTGGCAGCAGAATCCAAGAATCATGATATTTCATAGTGAAAAGAGAACTCAGGATATATCCGAGCAAAGAATCCCTTCTGAAATATTCCCAGCAAATGGTTGCCCAGTCAACCAAAGGATGACTATCACTTTGTTAGGAATAGACTCCCAATAGTGAAAATATTAAGGGTTTCTTGACATGAGGGTTCCATCTACCTCTCAACCCATCATTGCTTGCAATTCTGCCCTTTGGAACCAAGTAAATGTCTAATCCCTTTTCCACACAGTATCCATCCAAATACTAGGAAATAGATAGTGTTTTTTCTGAGTGCTCTCTTCTCTAGGCTTAATGTCCTAAGTTGCTTCAACCCATCTTTGTGTAGCACAATATTCTGTCTGTTATCTAACCAGGTCAGAATCCATTATTATAATAATTCCCTTTGTCTGAATAATATTTCTTTCTTAATGATGAACATTGGATTTTTAAAAATCCATCATGTGACACTATTGATTGAGGCTGATTTGAATTTGAGGTCCATCAAAATCCCCACATCTTTTTCAGTCCCTTTGCTGCTAAGGTCAAGGTTCAGTGAGGTTGGGGTCAGGGATCAGCTGGGATGGCAGTTGAGGATCAGTTTCTATTCTGTACTATTTTCCTCTGTAGAACCCACTTGTTTTCTAGGTCATAAGTTCAATCATGGCCTCTGTAGCCGAAGGCCACTTAGCTCTGGGAAGGGTGATGTACTTTTTATTCTTTGTCTTCCACTAAATCTATCATCAGACAAGCTTGTGTTGGTCTTTTTCATGTGAGGCAGAGCATGAGTAGTTTCAGAGGATCTGACAGCAGCTCCTGGCTTAGGCTAATTTGATAGAATGTGATTATGCTTTCCTGGCAGAATCAATTTATTTCCAACCACATTCAAGGTGCCAGGAAAATGAAGTAGGAGCTTTAGGTAAGGAGCTAGGCAATTATCCCAGGGTTAGTTATTGGATGGTTGAAACGCTTCCCCAAGTCCCCTCCAAACAGCCAAGGATTATCCTGATGATTCAATACAAGCTTTAACCTGCAGGGACAAAGGCATGGGGTAACATGCCATCTATGACCCATTGAGATTATAGCAGAGACGAGGGGGAGTGTTCAGTGGGATGAGCTAGGGAGAATGAAATGCAACATGTAAAGGATAAAAGATCTGCAAGTCATGAGGGGACCTAAGTGTGGAAATTTCCTCTACCAATTCTTCTATCATCTATGATTTAGTAGATGAGCCCTATAGAACCGATGGGGATCTTTGAAACACCCTAATTCAACCCCTTCACTTTATAGATGAAAAAATTGATACCCAGACAAATGAGGTGTCTTTTTTCTTATTTCATCAGGAGGATCTCATCAGAGTATGGTTAAAATGGTCTTTAATTTTTTAAAACAAGTATTAAAAAATAAAATCTGTACCTCAGGATATATTTATACTTCTCCCTCCCCTTTCCCCACATTGAACAAATTAAAAAAAGAAAAGTAAATTCCCTATACTTGTCTATATGGTACAGTAAAACAAATTCCTCCATTAATGATGTTAAAAAATGTATGTCTCTACCTGTCAAATTCATCACCTCTTTGCCAGGAGGTGAATGACTTTTCTCGTCTTCTGGACTTGTGGCTTATTAGTGCATTGATCAGAGTTCTAAAGTCTTTCAAAATTGTTTTTTTCTATAATGTCATTATCGTTGTGTAAATTATTTTACTTCTGGTAATTTAGCTTTGCATCACTTCATATTGTCTTCCTAAGTTCATCTGAAATTGTTCATTTCATTGTTTTTGGTGGCACAATAATTCATTATATTAATGTACCACAATTTCTTTATCCATTCCCCAGTGGGGAGGGGCAGGCCATTAGTTTCCAAGTTTTGGCTCCCATGAAAGGAGCCATTATAAATTTTGTACCTATAGATCCTTTTCTTTTTCCTCTGATTTCTTTGGTGGCAATAACCTAGCAGTGATATTACTAGGTTTAAAAGTATGCACAGTTTGGTGACTTTCTGGCCATAGTTCCAAATTGCCTTCCAGAATGTCTAGACCAATGGAAATTACTTGTTTGATCTCAAATCACAAAGGTCTAAGTGAACTCAGGTCCTCTGATGGTAGATAGTTATCTTTCCTGTCTGAAGCACATAGAGGCTGAATATATTGCCCATGGTTAAATAGCTGGTAGATGTTGGAGTCTGGGTTTGAACCTTATTCTTTCTGATTTAAATCTCAGCACTCCATCCACTGCACTATTGTGAAGGATAGGACACTTGGATATAATACCATGGTGGGGACCTAACAAATATCTTCCAAATGAATTAGTGCAAACTATGCTGTCTGAGTGACTGGGTTCCCAGATGATTGGTATCCCTGGTATGTGTCTATGGGAAGTTCAGATCTTTACTACCCACAGTGCCTTTACTCCATTGCATAATAGGGTTCAGGAGTTGCACAGTCTCTGGCTTTCTACAACTCAAATTACAATTTGGTTCTGATTTATCAAGGACATAGTTCAGTTCCAACTCTGGCCCTCTCTATATTGCTAGACTACCAAATAGATGGTGCTTGGTTCTTCATATTGAAGCTAATTGCAAAGGTTAATTGTCTTTAGAAATGAGGAGCATTCAAGGAATGAAAGCTCCTTGTTGATGTTAGTAAACTTCTGAGAAATTGCTATTTTGGAATTGCCTTTTTTCATCCAATTGTATCATCAGCTCACAGTTAGTATCATGGCTAATGACCTGTCTTTACTAAGTGGATGTAACAGAAACATTCATTGTGCCCTCAAGCTTTGTTCTGAGGCAGGCCCACTGCAAGATAAATGAAACTAACATTGGTATGTTAGGGCACAGCAATTCTTCAAAAGACCGTAGTAGAACAATGTAATCTTGTGGGAAAGCTAAGTCCATATCAGAATGATCCCTGAGTGAATATTTCAGAATCAAAGCTCTCCCCATTAGGTCCATGAATACCCACCAATATTCTATTCTATATGGGGAAGCTAGTTGGGTAGCAAAGGAAGAGAAAAGTCAGACTTGGAGTCAGAAAACCTGAATTTGAAGCCCTGTTTCTGTCCAGAACTGAAGGTTTCACCCCTATGACACTGAGCTTTTCACCTTATCTTTTTCGAGATCAAGCTCACCAGAGCACTTTCTGGATATCTCCATGACATACTGGTGCTCCTGTACCCTCCCCTTTGTGATTCTAGTTCTGAGAATAGTAATCAAATCATCACGACTCCTCCTAAAAACATCTCAATCAACTGCCTTATTACTTCTTGCCCTGTTACTATTTGACCTATACCTGGACTACCTAAGATGGTGTTACCCATTTCAGAAATGCTTAGAACCTGTTCCTGAGAGAATTGACATATAAATGGACATTCTGCATTGGCTTGCCCTATGGCTGGGAGCAACTTTTCTTTATTAGTTGCACAGGCAGAACTGTATTCATCTTCAAAGTTTTCTGACTCAACACAGTCTCTCTCCTGCATTCATGTTTAAGAGTGAAGAATAACATTTACTAACAACAAGTGATATAAGGTGCTAAGTAGGGAGTGCTTTAAAGTCATTCCCCAATTTCAAGAATCTGGCCTGGGTGTTGTCATTGTTTCAGTTGTAAATATTATATTTTTAATATAATATATGATGTATTTCCTATTGTAATATGCTTATTACATTGTAGATTATGTATATTACAAATATTACATTTCAACAACATATAACATATATCCTATTATGATATAATGTGTATTATATTGAAAATATTCACATATTTTTATTATAAATTTTGTACATTATATTTGTAATATGTCATATGATATATGTTATATTTAGTTCTCTAGCACTTAATACATAGCTGTTGCTTGATGAATGATTATTGGTCGAACGATTTGAATTGTTCAAAGATTTAGAAAATGTTGATCTTACCCACATGGGAGCCTATGGGATTCCTATGATCACAACATAGCAGTCTTTGAATTGTTGTCATCCTACAGAACTATAAAATGTTTGGACATCATAATGAAGGACATCATCAAAGAAAACTAACCACACTTGGAGGAACCAATTTGTGAAGTACAAATAGAAAAAAAATCTACTGTATCCTGACATCGACAAGCTCATGATTTAACATGCCTTACCAGATACATCATAATAAGAAAAAATATTACTACAAAATTTCAGAAGAAGTGTGGAAACCACTTAACAAGAAACAATCATTAAAAAATGCAGCAAATTGTCCAAAGAGAAAAAGACAGGATTACAGAATCTGAAGCATAACCATTTCAAAGTTAAGAAACAGGAGCTATGAATCCCTTTCCAGGATTCGTGGCAACATGCATTTGACTCTTTTTCAGAGTAAGAACAAGAGCAAAAGAGTGGGGGTGGTGGTGGGGGATGTATAAAGAGAGTAAAGTGCTGGTTAGGATTAGAGTCACGTTTCCTGGTGGATGGTTGGATGGCATATGGAAGATCGTCTAAAGGTAGTTAAGTGTAGTGGGCTAGATTACTTTCCACTCACTTGTCTGCTAGTCAGTGTAGTTCAGTCCTGAGTCCGGGTGCCAAAAGTAGAGTGGTAGGGCATGGTTTCTGAAGGTCTGATGTAGTAGGTTTGTAGCTGGGTTCTATAGAGAGAAAGGACTCTCTACCTAGCCCAGGAATCTAGACAGTTCTTCAAACTGACAGTACTCCTTTATGATGGAGATCTCTGTACAAGGAGCAAATATGTTGGCTCAAAAGAGTCAATTTCTTTCCCCCTGAATCATTCCAGAGCACAGAACTAGTGATGGGTAATCAATGCCTGCATTTGCTTCTCCATGAAAGGATTACCTATTGCTAGTCTTCAGATATGGCACTTTTGTTGGCACATGAAGCTTAGTCCTGTAAATCATCTACTTTTCTAAGATCTCCTCTGTTTTTCTACCACTGCCATCCTATTGCTTTCAGCTCACTTTCTTGCAGTTCCCAGCATAGCCTAGGAAGTTTTAATGATCCTGCTCTTACCGTCTTTGGGGCATACAATTCTTATTCCTTTGATGTCACATGGTTGCCTAATAAATAAATGGTCAGATGGTGCAATTGATAGAACACTGGACTTAAAGTCAAGAAGATCTGAATTCAAATCTGACCTGAGATACTCGCTAGCTGTGTGACCTCAGGCAAATCTCTACTTGATTGTTTCCTCAACTGTAAAATGGGACTAATGATAGCACCTATTTCTTTGAGTTATTATGAGGATAAAATGTAATAAAAATATTCATAAAGCACTTAGCACAGTGGCTGGCATATAGTAGGTGCTGTGTAAATGCTAGCTATCATTATGTTATATGTTTTATATATATATATATATATGTATGTATGTATGTATGTATGTATGTATGTTATATTCCTTCTAGAGAGCCAGAACTTATATGCCTGACGAGTTGAGTTCTTTCTTTCAACTCTGGTTCTGTGCCTCTAATTCTCCAAGTCTTCCTTTAAAGACCAATCAGAGACCATAACTCAGGCCATACAGTATCTCCCAATCAGTTAGTCATTTTCAAATGTGGTTGTTAGAGAAGTGTTCCAACAACTCTCCCAGACAAAAAAAGATAATAAGGTAATATATAACATAATAGAGAGGCAGCGCCAAGATGGTGGCTTAAAGGCTGCCTCCCAGCTGAATTTCTCAACATTGCCCTCCAAAAATATTTAAAATAATGCTTCAAATCAAATTTTAAAGTGGCAGAGCCAACAAAAATTTGGGGTGAGACACTTTTCTGACCAAAGGAAATTGCCCTGGTCACACTTCCAAAGCAAAGAGGAGCATTTGCATTTGCAGCTACAAAGGAGCAAGGGCCCCTTCTGGATAAAGATCAGAGTGCAGTCCAGGAGCACAATGACCCTACCTCTCTCAGGATCATAATACGTTGGAAGCACCAAAAGCTTGCAGACCCTCAGAATCAGCTCTGAAAACGACAGCATAAAAATCCTGAAGCTTGGGACAGTGCTACCCCCTCCAGGTAAGCAGAGCCCAACTTTAACATAAAGTTCAAAACCAAGAAATAGTCTGGAAAAATAAGCAAACAACAAAAAAAGTATTTAACTATACAAACCTACTATGGTGACAGGGAAGGCAAAGACATAAACTCAGAAAAAGACAATGTGAAAAAAATTTGAAAAAAAGCCTCAAAGAAAAATGCCAATTGTACCTCAACCCAACAAGAATTCCTGGAAATGTTAAAGGAAGAGATAAGAGTGGTAGAGGAAAAACATAGGAAAAGAAATGAAAGTGATGCAAGAAAATATGAAAACAGAATTAATAGGTTGGTAAAAGAGGCACAAAATACTGAAGAAAATAATACCTCAAAAAACAGAATTGGTCAAATGGTAAAAGAAGCACAAAAATTCACTGAAGAGAAAAATTCCTTAAAGAATAGAATTGGTCAAGTGGAAAAGGAAGTAAAAAAATTCACTGTACAAAAGAACTTCTTAAAAATTAGAATGGGCAAGTGAAAGCTAATGTCATTATGAGACGTAAAGAAGCAAAACAAGGTCAAAAAAATATAAATGTGAAACAGCTCAACAGAAAGAACCATTGACTTAAAAATAAACTGAAGAGAGATGATATAAGGATTATTGGACTACCTGAAAACCACAATCAAAGAAAAAGACTAGACATATTTTTGGGAGAGGGGAAGGCAATGCAATTGGGGTTAAGTGATATGCCCAAGGTCACACAGCTAGTAAGTGTATCAAGTGTTTGAGGCCAGATTTAAATTCAGATCTTCCTGACTCCAGGGCCAGAGCTCTACTCACTGTGCCACCTAGTTGCCCCATATTTCCAGAAAGAATCAAGGAAAGCTGCTCTGATATCTTAGATCTGGAGGGTAAGAAATTCAAAGAATCCACCAAACACCACCTGAATGACATCCCAAGATGAAAACTCTCAGGAATATTATAACCAAATTCCAAAAATCTCAGGTCAAAGAGAAAATATATCAAGCATCCAGAAAGAAACAATTCACATATTGTGGAGCCACAGTTAGGATCACAAAAGATTGAACAGTTCCTATGTTAAAGGAGTGGGATATGATATTCCAGAAAACAAATGAGCTAGGATTTTAACCAAGAATTACCTACCTAGCAAAACTGAGTGTAATACTTAAGGGGAAAATAAATATTTAATGAAATAGAGGATTTCCAAACACTCCTGATGAAAAGACCAGAGCTGAATAGAAAATTTGACATTCAAACACAAGACTTAAGAGAAGCATAAAAAATTAAATATGAAAAAGTAATCACAAGAGTTAAACTATTTACATCCCAATATGGAAAAATGATACGTATAACTCCTAAGAACTTTATTATTTTTAGGCAGTTAAAAGGAGTTTAAATGGACAGAGGGCATAAGGATGAGTTATATTGGAATGAGTTCCATAAGAAATGAGGGGGATGAGAAAGAGAGATGCAAGAGGAGAAGAGAAAAGGAGAGGTAGAATAGGGAAATTTTTCTCACATAAAAGAGGCACATAAGGAAGAATTTTTATAACAGAGGAAAATGGCGATGCTTGAGCAATGCTTGAATCCACTCTCATCAGAATTTGTTCAAAAACTAAAGAATACACACATACATGTGTGCATTCATGCACACACACACACACACACATACACTGAGTTATATATGTAACTTACAAACAGGAAAACAGGAGAAGAAAATAAGAGGGAAGAGTTGTGTGGGGTAGGGCGGAATGGAAAAAGGGAGGGTAGATTAAGGAAGGCAGTGGTTAGAAACGAAAGAGATTTTTGATAAGGGACAGGACAAAAATCGAGAGGAAAAAACAGAAGAAAATGTGATAGAAGGAAATGCATGGTTAGTAATCACCACTGTGATTGTGAATGAGATGAGCTCACTCATAAAATGGAAGTGGATAGCAGAATGCATTAGAAGCTAGAAGCTATGTATGGATACATACATACACACACACATATTTTGCTTTTGATTTTTCTAAAAGACACACTTGAAACAGAAAAGCACACAGAGTTAGAGCTGGGGCAGAATCTAATATGCTTCAGCTAAACTTAAAAAAAGGGCAGCCATTATGATATCAGACAAAGCAAAAGCAAAAATAGACCTAATGAAAAGAGATAATCAGGGAAATAGGCTAAAATGTATTAGGCTGAAATGAACCATAGACAACAAGTAATATAATTTTTTTACAGTAAGTTTCTCCAGTAAAGGCCTCATTTATCAAATATATACTGACTATAGAACTGAGTCAAATTTATAAAAATAAAAGCTATTCCCCAAATGAGAAATGGTCAAAGGATAGGAAAAGGCAGCTTTCATAAGAAGATATAAAAATAACCTATAATTTTATGAAAAAATGCTCTAAATAACTATTGATTAGAGAAAGATGAATTAAAATAAGTCGGAGGTACTACCTTACAACTATCAAAAATGACAAAGGTTGGAGGTGATGAGGGGAAATAGGTACACCAGTGAACTGCTGGTAAAGTGGTGGACTGGAACAATCATTCTGAAGAACAATTTGGAACTATGCCCTTTGACTCAACAATACCACTACTAGGTCTATATCCCAAAGAGATGAAAAAAAAAGAAAGGGACTTATACGTACAAAAAATTCATAGCAGCTCTTTTCGTGGTGGCAAAGAATTGGAAATTAAAGGGATTCTCATTAATTGGGGAGTGATTGAAAAAGCTGTGGCTTATGATTTTGATGAAGTACTATTGTGCTATAAGAATGACAAGGGCAATGATTATAGAAAAAAAAATATGGCAAGACCTATATGAACTGATTCAAACAGAAGCGAGAACTAGGAGGTCATAGTGCACAGTAACAGCAAGGTTGTAAAGACTGTCAACTGTGAAAGACTTTTCCAAAGGAATCATGATGAAAAATTCTATCTACCTCCAGAGGGAACCAATGAGTTTTGAGTGCAAACTGAAATGTAATTAACTTTCTTACCTTTTTTGAAACTCAGCTAATATGGAAATATATTTTGCATTAATTCACTTGTATGATTGATATCTTATTGTTTGCTTTCCCAGTAGCTGGCTAGGGAGGGATAAAATTTGGAACCCAAAATTTAAAAAGAAAAGAATGTAATAAACAGATAATGAGTTTAAAAAACAATAGAGATTAAGCAGTTGCTAAGAAAATGAGAGAACTTTTAGAACAATGTTATTTAAATCACTAAAGTTTTCAGAAAAATGTTTTTGAGAGATGGAAAGGAGGGGAAATAATCCAAGAAAGAGAATGGGAGAGGAGGAGAATAATCCCATGGTAAATTCCTGTCTTTGGTTAAGGGAACACTTATATTAATGTAACCCATACAGTTATTAATATTAGAGGATTGTTTAGAGTGGTTCTCAAGTTTGGAATAGTAATGGAGGCAGTGTGTTATTATTAGAAAACATATTGGATCTGGAGTCAGAGGCCTGTACATCACATCCCACCTCTGACACTAATTGCACGAATCTTGACAAATCAATCAACCTCCTCGAATCTCAGTTTCTTTATCTGTAAAATGGAAAGTTTGGAATATATGGCAGCTAAGGTGCCTTCTAGATCTAAAATCATAATTCCATAATATGTTTTTTAAGTATGTATTCTTGTCCAGTGAAACAACAACCAACCAACCCGTAGTAAAGATAAATCTAACAATTATAATGCAAATGGGCTGAACACCCCCAATAAAATGAAAAAAGGAGTTGGAGAATGTATTAAAAAGCAAAGTTCTACAATATTCTGCTTGCTGAAAGCAGGTGATAAAGAAAGATCTTCACAGATTCAAAATGAAAGGGTGGCCTAAAATTTAACAGAGTATTTCAAAATCACCAAAAATGAGAATAACACCAACGAGAGTAGGAAATGTTGAATTCAAATCCAAATGTATTAAAAGAGAGAAGCAAGGATATTA
This sequence comes from Potorous gilbertii, assembly GCA_028658325.1. NCBI lineage: Eukaryota > Metazoa > Chordata > Mammalia > Diprotodontia > Potoroidae > Potorous > Potorous gilbertii. The sequence continues at coordinate 1,660 of JAQQSK010007836.1, read as the reverse complement.
TATCATGCCAAAAAGTTCTATTGAAAATTAGATTATATCACTTTTAAATATATGCACCTAATAATTCTATGGTAGAACTCATAAAAGAATACTTCATAGCCTTGTAAGAAGAAATAGGTTTAAAAAAGCAGCAGAAAATTTTAATATCTCATTACCTATATATGAAAAATAAGAAAGAATTTGGAACCAGAGTATTAAGCAAACTAAATCTAATAGATATATGGAGATAACGTAACAAAAAAGATACCTTTTCCCAAGCATTTATGGATCTTCCTATAAAATTTATGAAGTGCTAGGCCACAAAGAAGATAAAAAAGTGACTATTAAATACACTACATTTATAGACTGTAGAATACAATAAAGCTAGTGCTAACTAATGATGTAGTGAAAATGAAAAAAAATTATATTAAATGGGTAGAAGTAGAAATTATAAAAACAATGGTAGATGTTATCGACAATAATGACAATGCAGATGCTTCATATCAAAATCTACAGAAGATACCCAAACCAGTAAGTAGTAATTGGGCAAATTCGTAGCCATAAATGCCTATCTCAGTAAGAAAGAATGAAAATTAACAAACTGAGCTTGCACCTAAAAACACTTGAGAAATGCACACAGAAAAAGAGAAGTCACTGAGACCAGAGCAGAGATCAATACAACTGAAAATAAAGCAATTTAAAGCATAAATAGATCCGAGAGCTGCTCTTTTGAAAAGACTAACAAAATTGATAAACCATTAGCAAGTCTAATCAAAAAAGGAAATGAGTAAACACTAATGACAAAAATTAGGCATTAGAAAGGAGACATCAGAATGAGGACAAAAGAAAGGGAGAAAATTATCAGAAATTACTATCCATAGCTCTGTGCTAACAAATTTGAAAATCTCAGCAAAGATGATTACTTATAGAATTGTAGGAAAGCCAGAATAACAAAATAATAACTAAATAAAGCAATCACTTGAGAAATCAGGAACACATTAAAGAGCTGCCTTTCTAAAAGATGCTGGTTCCCAAGAGTTTTTTTTTTATCCAATCTCTAAAGAATGTCTAACCCTTTTACTATGTAAGGTATTTCTCTTTTTCCTACTATTTTATTTACTGATTTTTAAAATATATTATTTATTTATTTTTCAGTTCTCAATATTCACTTCCACAAGCATTTGAATTAAAAATTTTTTCCCCATCTTTCCCCATCCCTTACCCCAGGACCACGTGCACTCCATCCACCCCTTCCTCCAGTCTGTCCTCCCTTCTATTAAGTCCTCCTTCTTCCATACTCCTCTCTATTTTCCTGTAGGGCAAAATGGATTTCTATATACCATTGTGTGTTTATCTTATTTTTCAGTTACATCCTAAAATAATTTTTGACATTCATTATTAAAGCTTTGAGTTCCATATTCTCGCTCTTCCTTCCTCCCCACCCACTCTCATTGAGAAAACAAGCAATTCAATATAGGTCATACATGTGTAATAATGCAAAACACTTCTATAATAGTTATGTTGTCAAAGACTAACCACATTTCCCTCCGTCCTAGCCTGCCCTCCATTTGTTCCATTCTCTCCCTTGACCTGTCTTTCCACAATTATGTTGGCTTCTGATTATCCCCTTGCCCAATTTGCTGTCCCTTTCCTGTCCCCTTCCCCCTTGCCTCCTTGCAGG
>JAQQSK010007835.1:0-13793 GCA_028658325.1 Potorous gilbertii | reverse complement strand
TTAAGATATGATCTCATCCTATTCAATTAACTCTGTGCTCTCTGTCTCTGTGTGTGCGTGCATGTGTGTTTGTGTGTGCACACACACGTGTACTTGTACGTGTGCATGCGTATGTATGTGTGTGTGTAATCCCACCAAATACCCAGATACTGAAAAGTTTCAGGAGTTATAAATATTGTCTTTCCATATAGGAATGCAAACAGTTCAACTTTGGTAAGTCCCTTATGAATTCTCTTTGCTGTTTACTTTTTCATGTTTCTTTTCATTCTTGTGTTTCAAAACCAAATTTTCTTTTCATCTCTGTTCTTTTCATCAAGAATGCTTGAAAGTCCTCTATTTCATTGAAAAAGCATATTTTCTGCAGAAGTGTTATACTGAATTTCGCTGGGTAGGTGATTCTTGGTTTTAGACCTAATTCCTTTGACTTCTGGGATACCCGATTCCACGCCCTTTGATCCCTTAATACAGAAGCTGCTAGATCTTCTGTTTTCCTGATTGTATTTCCACAATACTGGAATTGTTTCTTTCTGGTTTTCTGCAATATTTTCTCCTTCACCTGGGACCTCTGGAATTTGGCCACAATGTTCCTAGGAGTTCCTCTTTTTTGATCTCTTTCATGCGGTGATCAGTGGATTCCTTGAATACTTATTTTTCCCTCTGCTTCTAAAATATCAGGGCAGTTTTCCTTGATAATTTCATGAAAGATCATATCTAGGCTCTTTTTTTGATCATGGCTTTCAGGCAGTCCCATAATTTTTAAATTTTCTATTCTGAATCTATTTTCCAGGTCAGTTGTTTTTCTAATGAGGTATTTCACATTATCTTCCATTTTTTCATGCTTTTGGTTTTGTTTTGTGATTTCTTTGTTTCTCAGAAAGTCATTAGCCTCCATCTGTTCCATTCTAATTTTGAGAGAACTATTTTTTTCAGTGAGCTTTTGCACCTCTTTTCCCACTTGACTCATTCTGCTTTTGAAAGCATTCTTCTTCACATTGACTTTTTGAACCTCTTTTGCCAGTTGAGTTAGCTTATTTTTCAACGTGTTATATTCTTGAGCATTTTTTTGGGTCTCCTTTATCAAGGTATCGACCCATTTTTCATGCCTTTCTTGCATCTCTCTCATTTCTCTTCCCAGTTTTTCCTCCACCTGTCTAACTTGCTTTTCAAAACCTTTTTGATCTCTTCCTTGCCCTGAGCCCATTAGATAACTATTTCAGCTATTTGGGATACAGAGGCCTTGACTCCTATGTCTTTCCCTGATGGTAAGCCTTGTTCTTCCTCATCAGAAAGGAAGGTAGGAAACATCTATTCCTCAAGAAAGTAACCTTTTATGCTATTATTTTTCCCCTTTTCTGGGCATTTTCCAAGTCAGTTACTTGACTTGTGAGATTCCTCTCCACCTGCACCTAGATCCTCACAGCTAGTGCTTGGGGTCTGAGATTCAGATGCTGCTCCCCAGCCCCAGGGCTTTCAGCAGCAGATCTGGCTGCTATTCAACGTGAGCTTAAGTTCTGGTGCTCAGGTGGGGGCAGGGCCACCTCCCAGGCTCAGTTCCCACAGGGGGTTTATGCAGAAACATTCCGTAATGGACCCGAGTTCCTGGGGAACTCCTGCCTTTTTTAGGAGCCTCTGGCTGCATTCTGACTCTGACTCTGCTGCTGCCTCCCGAGGAATCCCGAGTCATGGAGACACCCCACTACCGTATCAACGTGTCCAGACGTCTCTCTCCCTGACCTGTGCACCTGTTGGTGGAGGGACATTCGCGGCCCCAGCGATTCTGACCCTGAAGCCTGCTCGAATCTGCTTCTCTTGGGGCCACCTGACCAGGGAAGGGTTGGGCTCCACTCCCATCTGGTGTGCAACGGACCTTTGTGATTGGTTTTTCAGGGCTCTCTGGAATGGAAATCTCCTTCACTATGTTGCTGCACGGCTTCCACTGTTCCAGAATTTGTTGGGAGTTCTTTTTACAGGTATTTATGGGCGGTGGGTTCAGAGCTAGCATATGTGAGTCTTTCTACTTCTCCATCTTGGCTGTTCCCCCATTTCCCATTTTCCTAAATATATTATCTAGTCTCTTTGAGGGACAATTGACATAATCCATTCTTAGATAACATAACAAAACTTTCCTTCTAAGCAGGTATAAATTGAAGTTGTGGAAATATCATGTGTCAGATGTGGTAGAAATGAGTATTCTCATCTAAGTTGTCCAATGTAGTGTTTTTCTTCCTTTTGAACCTGTCTCAAGCTTCATCACATATAACTTGTTTCTGACCTCACTGTCTATGTCCTTACCTACTTTAGGCTGTGACAAATTGCCCTTTAGTCTTTCGAGATGTTCCTATTGCTCATTATTTCTCTTTTCCCTTGATGCCTCATTTACTCTTGTACTTTTATTGCAAGCAAACCCTTCACTTTCCACCTCTCCTTCAATGTACAGTTTAAACATTAAATAGTTATCTTTGCTGCATAAAATGTGTTTTGCAATCATCCTTATCATTTTTCTCATCTTCAATCATTTAAATATAATTCAAAATTTATAAAATTATTAACATATTATTTTATTTAATCCTCTCAAAAACATTGTGACATTTTTAACAGATGGTAAAAAGGAGAATGAAGTAAAGCTAATGAGTTATATTTAATAAGTCTCTGAATTAGAATGAGAATTCAGATCTTCCTGACTCAATTTTATCTTATCACCACTACACTAAGCTATCTTGTAGATGAATAATGAGATAGAAGCTGAAATGGGAGACTGGTCTCCAACATGGAGGAAGACAAATACTGTGAGGCTTGAATTATTTTTCATTTATTAATTAGGGGAAGTTGAACCTGAAAATTTTCAAGGTTATAATTTATTCTAAGCTCTCTCAAGAAATAATTGATTCTTTTTCATGAGAGTGGGGTTGAACATCTAATTGAAGAAAGTTCCACTAATGACAAAAGAGTGACTATGGCCCAATGATGACTAACAATGGCAGTGAGAGTAATTCTGAAAAGTATACTATTCAATTTGATGGGCACATTCTAAGAGAAATCCTTGAATTCTCAGGGTTGTAAGGAACTGTTAGGTCCCACTAGATAGAAGTTATAATTATAGTACATGTGCATCAATGCCTCTCTCACAAAATTTACTTTTCCCTCATTTGGCCCCATAAAAAATAAAACTACTGGAGGTAGGAGGAACTAGTGGAAGACTCAACTGAAATTACTGGGTCTATTCAAAACATTAAACCTTGAAGATAAGAAGCCCTTGATTCTCTTTCTAGTATGGTAAAAACACCTGAAAGTGTCTTTTCTGTTGCTGTTAAGGAAACTAGGAGCTGACAGTTACCAAATGAGTTCTAATTATCTCCATTTTCTTAGAGCAGTATTAATTTTACAAAAAGATGACTCATATACTAGGTCAACCAAAAAACTTACCTCATTCTCACATTCCTAAATGTAAAAAGGAGCAAAGAAAACATTAGCATGGAAACAGGAATTCTCAATTACCAGAGTCAATGCAAATTTAAGTGATGTCTTGACAAGTTTGTCCATTCCTAAAAGTATAGAACGTAATGCTGAGTTGAGTGTTTATTTATTTCCTCCTTCTAGGCTGACTCTCTTTGTTGCAACTTTCCTAAACACAACACACACACACACACACACACACGTGTGTGTGTGTGTGTCTGTGTGTGCGTATGCCAGTATGTTTGTGCGTGTGCAGCTATGTATTTATATAAAGCAGGCAAGGAAATGATGCCTCAAATGATGTTTATTCAGTACACCAATGCTTGCACGTAGAAGACCAATTGCACTCTGGAATTTGTTTGAGGAATTTGGGGAGACTGGTTTATACAGAGAGTAAAATGTAGCAGAAATTTAAGGTAAATGTACTCTGTTCTCTTCATGTGGCTTCCTTTCTTGCAGCTATTGTTTTTTTTTTTAAATTTAAGACAGAAAATAACAAGTTGTGAACTTGCAACTGAAATCCCTCACCTCCTGAATCCATCTAAATACCTTGTATCTGCAAAAGAGAGTGCTATTAAAGGTAAGGTGACGAAATGATAGGTATCTTACTTCAAAGATCCCTCCTCTCACTTACTGTCCTCCATATGTTACTTATGTAACATCTTCAAGGCCGTTTCCGTATTACTTCTTTCTTTCCTCCACATCTCTTCATTCCTCTCTATGACATGTTCCATCACTATTTTGTTTTAAGTCTTTTGGGGGTAGTTACAACTTGTCACTTAGGAAGTACAGCGAATTCTACATGAATGTGTCTATTATTAAAATTTTAGTCATAGAAAGTTTTCTGTGGAACTGAATAGAAAAACAACTTGGCCAAATTTCAATTATCAATTGGAGTCAGAAATGACACTTGATGCCAGGGTTCCCAATGGGCAAATACAAAGAATGAAAAATAGGCTAGCTATTAAGATTGTTTCCTGTAGATGAATGGGGAGTTGGATCAAGTACAAAGATAAGCTGTTGAGGGCCTTGAATGCTAGGATAAAGAGTTTGGATTGTATTCAATAAACAAGGATCTCATATAATGCACTTTTTTGTGAATAAATAAAATCAATATTTTGTATTTCCCTTAATTTGAGTAATTATTTAGAAAGGACCACGTGTTAATGATCTCATTTCATACCTTTACATTTGAGAAGTAGGTGAGCAGGTATCATCTGCATTTGTCACAAAGATGAGAAAAGTGAGGCACAGACCTGTGAAGTGAAATAAACAATGAGTCAGCTACAGAAATATGACTCCTCATAGTTTCTAACTTTGAAAACGTTTTCCCAGTATCCTACATTTTCATAGGATAGAACAATTTTGATAATTGCAATTCATCTTATTTTTAAAAAGTTTTTATTATTTTTTAAAAATTATTTTATTTGCATGGGGTGGTGGAGCCAAGAAGGCAGAGTAGAAAGACACATATATCTTAGTTCTTCCCCTACAGCCCATAAAACACCTGTAAAGAATGGCTTTCAACAAATCCTAGATCAGTAGAAGTCACAGAACAACGGAGTGTAGGAGACTCCCAGCTAGGGTGCCCTGGAAAGCTGACAGGAAAGATCTGTTCCACCAGACACGGAGCAGAGCTCATCCCAACCTTGACCATGTGGTGCAGGGAGGAGTATTGGGGCAGGCATTGGAGAAGGAATCTCCAGGGGCGGCAGTGGTGGTTCGCAGACCCCTCAACCCAAAGATCAGTGAGGGGGCTTTTTCTGGTGACCAAGAAGGGAACAGGATCACCCCACAGCTCCAGATTGAAGTGTCAGCTGCAGAGGACAGCAGCAGTCGACATGCGTTTTTAGAGGTCTCATAGGGAAACCCCTGGGATAATTAAGTAGCTGATCTGAATCTCAACCCTGAGTTCTGGTGTGGCAGAACTGAAGGTAAAGCTGTTGCACAGAGGAAATTCTACTACTTGCAGATCCTGGGTAAAAGGTTTCTGGTTGCTCCCAGATCAGTGTGCAAGCTTGATTGTGTCACCTTGGAGAAATGAGATCTTACAGAGTCTACAATACTCTGGAAAAAGAACACAAAATTCAAGCAATTGCTCGGGAAAATTCCCCAAAAAGGGAGAAAAAATAAGATCATAGAAAGTTACCTTCTTGGTAAAAAGATATTTTCTCATAACCTTTCACATGAGGAAGAACAATGCTTATCATCAGAGAAAGACGTAAAAGTCAAGGTATCTGTATCACAAACATCCAAAACAAATATTTAACGGTCTCAGGCCTTGGAATAGCTCAAAAAGGATTTTGAAAATCAAGTAAAAGAAGTGGAGGAAAAATTGCAAAGAGAAATTAGAAGTAAGAAAATCATGAAAAGTGAGTCAATAGTTTGCTAAAGGAGATCTAAAGAAATGCTGAAGAAAGTAACACCTTTACAAATAGGCTAATTCAACTGTCTAAAGATGTTCAGAAAGCAATGAAAAGACGAATACTTTAAAAAGCTGAACTGACCAAATAGAAAAAGAGGTTCGAAAGCTCACTGAATGAAAAAATTCTTTAAAAATTAGAATGAAACACATGGAAGCTGAGGAGTTTACGAGAAACCTAGATACTTACAAAACCAAACCAAAAGGATGACAAAATGGAAGGTAACGTGAAGTAACTCACTGAACAAACAACTGACCAGGAAAATAGGTCCAGGAGAGACAACTGAAAAATTATGAGACTACCTGAAAGCCACGGTCAGAAAAAGGCCTAAGTATCATCTTTCATGAAATTATCAAGGAAAATTGGCCTGATATTCCAGAGCCAGAGGGCAAAATAAATATTGAAAGAATTATCCAATCACCTCCTGAAAGAGATTCAAAAACAAAACTTCTAGGAGCATTGCAACCAAATTCCAGAATTACCAAGTGAAGGAGAAAATATTGCAATCAGCCAGAAAGTAATAATTTTAGCATTGTATAATTTCAATCGGGATAACATAAGATCAAGAATTTTCTACATTAAGGGAACAAACGTCATGGAATGTGATATTTCAGAAGTCAGAGGAAGCAGAATTAAAACCAAGAATTACTTACTCAGCAAAACTGAGCATAACATTTCAGGGTAAGAAAAGGGGTCCAGGATAGGCTGGAAGGAAATATAGTTAGTCTTATACAACATGGCTATTGTGGAAGTCATTTACCAAACTGGACAAATGTAGCCTATATTGAATTGTTTGCCTTCTCAATGTGGATGGGTGAAGAGTGAGGAAAAAAGAGAATTTGAAACTCCAAGTTTTAGGAACAAATGTTGACTATTGTTCCTGCATACAATTGAGAAATAAGAAAGAGAGGTAATGGAATATAGAAATTTATCTTGCCCTATAGGACAAAAGAGAAGATGGGGATAAGGGAGAGATGTTAGAAGGGAGGGCACTTTGGTGGAAGGGATAATTAAAATGCTTGGCCTTTTGGGGTAGGGGGAGGGGAGAGATGGGGAAAAAATTTGGAACTGAGAATTTTGTGGAAATGAAAGTGGAAAACTTAAAATAAATAAATTAATTAATAAAAGAAATTATTTAATTTGTTTCCAGTATTCTACAATCACTTCCACATTAGTTAGATTTTTCCCACTCCTTTCCCCCCCTCCCTGCACTGAGTGGGAATAAAGTTTTACGTAGGCTCTTCACATACCTTCCAATTAAACATATTTGCAGACGTTTGAGGAACTTAGAACTTACAGTTACCCAGCATATACCCTTCTTTCGATAAAGGACCCAAAAATCAAGTAACTGGTTGGGAAAATGCCTAAAAAGGGGGAAAAATAAGACTATAGAAGGTTACTTTCTTGATGAACAGGTGTTTTCTCCTATCCTTTTGGATGAGGAAGAACAATCCTAACCATTAGAGGAAGACACAATAGTCAAGACTTCTGCATCCCAAATATAAAAAACAAATGTGCAATGATCTCAGACCATGGAAGAGCTAAAAAAGGATTTTGAATATCAAGTAAGAGAGATGGACAAAAAACGAAATGAGAGCGATGGAAGAACATCATGAAAAATGAGTCAACAGATTCCTAAAGGAGGCCCAAAAATATGCTGAAGAAAATAACACTTTTAAAAACAGGCTAACTCATTTGACACAAGAGGTCCAAAAAGTCATTGAGGAAAAGAATTCTTTAAAAAGCAGAACCAACCAAATGGAAAAGGAGATTCAAAAGCTCACTGAAAAGTTAAAGTGTAAAAGAAGTAGGGAATTGACTTTAGGAGAAAAAAAGAAATTGCAAAACAAAACCAAAAGAATGAAAAAATGGAAGATAATGGGAAATAACTCATTGGAAAAACAACTGACCAGGAAAGAGATCCAGAAGAGACAATTTAAATTATGTGGTTATCTGAAATATATTGTCACAAAAATAACTTAGATATCATCTTTCATGAAATTATCAGGGAAATGTGCCCTGATATGCTATAAACAGCAGGCAAAATAAATATTGAAAGAATTCTCCAATCACCTCCTGAAAGAGATTCGAAAACAGAAACTTCTAGGAATATTGTAGCCAAATTCCAGTGTCTTCAGGTCCAGGAGAAATATGCAAGCAGCTAGAAAGAAACAATTTGAGAATGGTGGAAATACAAGCAGGATAACACAAGATCTAGCATCTTCAACTGTAACGGATCAAAGGGTTATTCTGGAAGTCAAAGGACCTATGATTAAAACCAAGAATCACCTACCCAGCAAAACTGAGTATAAAAATTCAGGGCAAAAAAATGGTCAATAAATGAAATAGAGGACATGCAAGGACTCTTGATGAAAAGACCAGAGCTGAAAAGAAAATTTAATTTTCAAGCACAAGAATCAAGAGAAGCATGAAAAGGTAAACGAGAAAGAAAAATCATGAGGGACTTACTAAAGCTGAACTGTTTACATTTCTACATGGAAAGATAACATTTGTAAATCTTGAAACTTTTCACAGTGTCTGGGTAGTTGGAGGCATTATACACACATATATAACATACATACATGCATACATGTATATATATGTATGCACACGCATACATACACATATAGATAGAGAAAGAGAGACAGACAGACAGATAGATGGACGGATGGAAGGACAAAGATAGAGGCAGAGTCAGAGAGCATAGTGTGAGATGAAGAGGAAAGGGTCACATTTGAAAAACAAAATTAAAGGGTGAGAGAGGAATATATTTGTAGGAGAAAGGGAGAAATAGAATGGGGAAAATTACTTCTCATAAAAGAGGCAAGAGAAAGCTTTTTCAATGGAGGGGAGAAAGGGGGAGTTGAGAGGGAAAAAGTGAAGCTTACGCTTCTCATATTTGCCTCAAGGAAGGAATAACATGTACACTTAGTTTGGTATGAAAATCTATCTTACAAAATAGGAAAGTAGAGGAGAAGGGAATAAGCAGGATGGGGAGTGATGATGGAAAGCAGGGCAAATGGAAGGAGGGGGCAATTAGGAGTAAACAGTCTTGGAGAAAGACAAGGTCAAAGGAGATAATAGAAGAAATATGGGGCAGAATAGGATGGAGTGAAATATAGTTACTCTTACAAAACATGACTATTATGGAAGTAATTTGCAAATCTACAAATATATAGCTGATATTTAATTAAAGATCCGGAATATCAAGGGAACTAATGAAAACAATTCTAGGTACTGTGACCTAGCTCTGCAAGATCTCAAATTGTATTTTAAAGCAGCAATTACTAAAAATACTTGGTACTGGCTAAGAAACAAAAGTGTAGACAAGTGGAATATGTTAGTTACTTAAGACAGTACTCAATGAATATAGCAATCTACTGTTTTATAAATGCAAAGACCCCAGCTTCTGGAATAAAAGCTCACTGATTGACAAAAATTGCTGGGGAAAGTCGATAACATTATGGTGGAAAATAGGCATAGACCAATACCTAACAACATACACAATAACAAAGGCCAAAGGGATACATGATCTTGGTATAATGACTGATAGTATAAACAAATTAATGGAACAAGGAAAAATGTATATACCATATACAAGGAATAGTGTAAAGACCATATAATTGATAAAGGTCTCATTTCCCACTTTAATGGTATTTTGGGAAGATCATCAGTTTTAGAAGCAATATTGCTGGGTCAAAGGGTATGCATATTTTGTAACCCTTTGTATTTTTCCAAATTGTTCTCCAGAATAGTTGGATCAGCTCACAGAGCCATCAAAAATGAACTATTTTTCCAACTATCCCACATATTCTGCAACATACAGCAATTTCCTGTATCGTCAGGTTACTCAATCAGATAGATGTAATGTGGTATCTCAGAATTGTTTGAATATACATCTCTCTCCTCAATAGTGACTTAGAATATTTTCTCTCGTGATTATAGATAGCTTTAATTTTTTCCTCTGAAAACTGCCTACTCATATCCTTTGACAATTTATCAATTGGGAAATGACTTATCTTCTTGTACATTTGACTCAGTTCTCTAAATAGTTTAGGAATGAGGCCTTTACGACAGATACTAGCCACTAAAATTCTTTCCCAGTTTTCTGCTTCCCTCCTGATCTTGGTTGTATTTGTTTGTGCAAAAGCTTTTCAATTTATTTTAATCAAAATTATCCGTTTTGCACTTCATAATGTTTTCTGGCTCTTGTTTAGTCAAAAATTTCTTCATTCTCCATAAATCTGATAAATACACTATTTCTCGCTAGACTTAATTGTTTATAGTGTCAGCTTTTATACTTCGATCAGGTAGCCATTTGGGTTTTAATCTTATATATGGTGTCAGGAATTGGTCTATGCCCAGTTTCCTCTACACCTAAACTATTCCACTTGTCTATTCTTCTGCTTCTTAGCCAATACCAAGTACTTTTGATAATAGCTGCTTTATAATACAATTTGAGGTCTCATAGGCCTAGGCCACCTTCCCTAGCATTTCTTTTCATTAGTTCCCTAGATATAATGGACCTTTTGGTCTTCCATATGAATTTTGCTATTTTTTCTAGCTCTACAAAATAATTATCTGATAGGTTGATTGATATGGCACTGAAGAATTAAATTTATTTAGTTAGAATTATCATTTTTATTATATTGGCTTGGCCTACCCACAAGCAACTGATATTTTTCCACTTCTTTAGATTTGACTTTATTTGTGTAAAAAATGTTTTGTAATTGTGTTCGTATAGTCCCTGGGTCTTTTTCCGCAGATAGACTCCCAAATATTTTGCAGTATCTATCTTAGCTTTAAACGGGATTACTCTTTCTATCCCTTGCTGTTGGGCTTTTTCACTAATATACAGAAATGCAGATGATGATTTTCCTGGGTTTATTTTGTGACCTGCAACTTTGTCAGAGTTGTTTACTGTTTCAAGTAGTGTTCTATTTTTTTAATTGATTCACTGGGTCTCTCTAAGTATATCATCATATCATCTACAAAGAGTGATAACTTAGTTCCTTCTTTGCCTATTCTAATTTCTTCAATTTCGTTTTCATCTCTTATTGCTACAACTAAAATTTCTAGTACCATATCAATTAATAGTGTTGATAATGAACCTACTTTTTTCATCCCTGATCTTATTAGAAATGCGTCTACCTGATCTCAACTGCATATGTTTGATGAAGGTTTAAGGTGGATACCACTCACAACTTTATGGAAAGGTCCATTTATTCCTGTGTTCTCCAGTTTTTTTTTTTCCCATGGGTCAGCATTTATTATTTAAGATGAACAGATTTTGAAGGGGGTGAGGGGTGGAGGGAAAAGGGAAGAAGGGAGTAGACACCGAGATGAGAGCCGCTATCTGTGTCTGCTCCAGACGGGGTTGATCCTGATTTCTGAGCCTTGGTCCAGGGCACACGACGAAACACGCGATAAAATGGGGTTTCAGGGAGTCCAGGTTTAGAAAAAAATCGGGGGTGGCCAGAGTTACACATCCAATCGGGAGGAGGGGTCTGGGTTTCTCCTTGGATCGGCAGCACAGTTTCCTTTTAGGAACTGAAGCCTCGTGATAGGTACCATCCCACTTATTTCAGCTCTTAGAAAACATTCTCGCAAAGTGTTTATGCTAAAGAACTCTTTCATCATCTTTCTAACTTCTTGTACTTTGCTTCTAGTTTCTTTGAATATGCATCCAATTTGTAAACTGCCTTCTCAAGAGCTGCTACTTGCTCCTCAATTAAAGTGATCTGATCCAGATAAGGCTGAAGTGCTGCATATTTCTGGTTTAAATCCTTTAAGTTTCTACTTATGGTAACTGCAATATCTTTCATTTCTAGATTCTTCAAGCTAGACAGTTTGTTCACATTTTCCAGAAGTTTATAGTCTTCACTGGTGGCAGTCAGCTCACCCATCAGGTACGTGGCCATTTTGGAGAACATGTACTGGCACAGTCCCGTGATGTCTGCCTCCACAGGCTCCGTGGCCTCCTCCGCTCTCTCCATCACAGCATCGTCTAGGCCGAGGAAAGGAGAAAGAGGAAGGATGGAGGGAAGGATAGGGATGGCGGAGGAGGGGGGAGGACAAAGAGTCGGAGCTGTTCTCCAGCTTTTTGAATGGGTGGTGTACTTTGTAAAAAGCTTTTTCTGTGTATATTGAGACAATTATGTGGTTTCTGTTACTTTTGTTGTTGATATAAACAATAATTCAAACAGTTTTCCTAATTTTAAACCAGCCCTGTATTCCTGGTATAATTCCTATTTGGTCATAACATATCATTCTCGAGATAAGTTGCTGTATTCTTTTTCCTAAAATCTTATATATAATTTTTGTATCTATATTCATTAGAGAAATTGGCCTAAAATTTGCATTTTCTGTTTTGGTTCTTCCTAGTTTAGGTATCAGAACCATATTTGTATCATAAAAAAGAATTTGGGAGGATTCCTTCTTCCCCAATTTCCCCAAATATTCTATATAGCATTGGAATTAATTCTTCTTTAAATGTTTGATTGAATTCACTTGCAAATCCATCCTACCCTGGAGATGTTTTTCCTAGGAAGTTTATTGATGGCTTGTTTAATTTATTTTTTCTGAGATGCGATTATTTAAGTATTCAACTTTGGTTCCTCTTCATCTGGGCAATTTATATTTGTCTAAAAAATAATCCTGTATCTCATTTCTATTGCACAGTTTATGGTCATACAGTTTGACACAGTTATTTCTAATTATTTTTTCATTTCCTCTTCATTGGAGGTGAGTTCACCCTTTTCATATTTGATATCAGTACTTGATAGGAAAACTGTACTAGTAGGGACATGAAACTCCTGCTTTCTGTCGTTGATAAATCTAATCTCAAAATAAACAAGAAATTAAGAAGGTGAATAAAAATTTGCATAAGTTAGATATGATATATCTCTGGAGAAACTGAATGGGGATAGAAAGGAATATACCTTTTTGTCAGCGGTCCATGGCACAAAAATTGACCATGTGTTAAGCCATAAAAGCCTTCCAATCCAGTGTAGAAAAGCAGAAATAATCAATGAATCCTTCTCAGATAAAAATTATATGAAATAAAACGCCATGGAAAATAGACCAAAAATTAATTGGAAACTATTTAATCTAATCTTAATGAATGAGGGGGTTATCAACAAATCATATAAACATTAAACAACGTTATTCAAGAGAATAACAATAATGAGACAACCTACCAAATCTTATGAGATACTGCAAAAGTAGTTCTAAGGGTAAGCTTTATATCTTTGAATGCCTACATGAATAAAATAGAGAAAGAAGAGGTCAATGAATTGAGAATGCAACTGAAAAACCTAGAAGAAGAAATTTAAAATCCCCAAGTAAATACCAAATTAGAAATACTGAAAACCAAAGGAGACGTTAATAAAATTGAAATTATAAAAACTATTGAACTAATAAATAAAGCAAGAAGTTGATTTTATGCAAAAAAACAATGAAATTGATAAATTTTTGGTAAATTTGAGTAAAACAATAAAGAAGAAAACCAAATTACACACTTTTTTCTTTTTGTTGTTACGTAGTTGATATTCATGCACGTAGTCAACAATTGATTGACTGGTCTGTAGCTGGAATCCTTTACATATATTTAAGTTACTGAGCCAATTGGCAGGGACGTATCACTAACGAGGAAAAACAATAATGTATTAACTTTATTTTAGAATCCTAAAGGAAATGGAAAATATTCATTTTACAAAATGTAACGCTTTATTTTAAAAATTATTTTAAATTTAAAAATAAATATTTATTTTAAAAATATTCCTAACCACCACCTACTCAGAAAGCCGTCTTTATGTTAAACGACAGAGGGAAGAGAGACAAACAGAGAGAGATAATGAGAGACAGCAGACAGACAGATACACAGAGCAAGAGACAGAGTTAGAAAGAGATAGAGAA